>JAOTQR010080016.1:0-10151 GCA_025774065.1 Solanum ossicruentum
TTAAATTACCCAACATCCACAACAAAATTCTCCAATTGAATAGTTACCCTTAATTAAAATAATTACGGGGTCTAACACGAAACTATCTTTCTCTCTCAAGCTATGTCTCGGATCTTCTTCATGACCTTCTGATGCAAGTCTGTAAGTGTGTTTCCATGCCCATGCATTCTTCTCAAAGTCTTTTGCAAAGTGATGGTACTCCATCTCATGATGCCACTGAGTAGAAAAAAGTCATTGGAAAGTTGCAATACTTGTCCTTTACAAGGCCCGATGTTTCTTACTCAATGAATAAGTTGTCTCAATTTATGCAAGTCTCATCTGAAACTCACTGAAAAGGTGTTAAACGCCTCATTCGATATCTCTAAAGCAGTGCAAATTATGGACTTCAAATTGCTCCAAGCTCCATTCTTAATCGCTTTGTGTTCTCTGATGCGGACAGGGCTGAAAACCTCACCGATCGAAGTTCCATTACAAGTTATATTATTTTTCTTGGCCTTACTCCAATTAGTTGGTCATATAAAAAATAATGTAAATTGCTCACTCGTCCATCAAAGCAAAGTACCGAGCTGTTGCTAGTGCTGTTGATGAGACCATATGGGTGAAAATCTTCTCTAGGAACTCCATGTCAAAGTGCTCATACCACCTACCATTTTTTGCTACAACCTTGAGGTCACCTACTTATGTGAGAATAATAATCTTCATAGCCACATGAAGCATATAGCGGTTGACTTCTACTATGTTCACCAACAAGTTAATGATAAGCAACTTATCTTAAAGTACATTCCCAGTTCTAACCAGTTGGCTGATTCTCTGACCAAATCGCTTCCAAAAACCTCATTTCATCGCCATCTGTCCAAGCTCGGTGTTGCTGCACACCATCCAGCTTGAGGGGGTGTATTAGAAACCTGATAATTACTGCTTATTCCTTGTTGTTACTATTTCATTTTACTATATAAGTTGCTATTTTGGTTCCACTATTTTAAAAGTTTTAATACGTTATTTCTCTTAATTTTTGGTTAGTTGCACCGTAGGAGTCTATCATACTCCTCTATTTTTTCCTTTTTGTATATATCGGTCAATCATCAATATTAACAAAAGTATCTTTGCTTCATCTTGCTCAAATACTTATACTCCACTTATGAAATTACATTAGACATGTTATTGTTGCTATCATCGTCTTTGTTGTAAGGAGAATTATTGGAAAATCCTTGTTGCTGGTTTGGGACATTGTTATAGCCTATCTTGGGGGACTTCAATTTTTTATTTGCTACAGTTTTAGATCCCACAAGATGGACTGGGTTGATGATTCATAGACAGTGAATTGTGTGTAGTGTGAATTTTAATGATGGAAACAAGATGGTGAATTGCGACAAGTGCAGTGTGTGCAATATTCTCTATTTTGTTTGTTATTTAATCTAATAAGATTTGTTTTTGCTTGAAGAGAGTTTTTTTACGCCATATGAAATTGGCTGTTATGTCAATATTTTTGGATTGATTTTTCAAATTATTTGATATTTAAGAAATGCTGTTAGATTTAGTTTATACAAATATATGAAATCATATAATTATGTGATGTGGTATATTTAGTTTAAAGCATATCTCAAAATAAAATTAGTCGTGTTGGGCCTGTGCATGGGCCAACTTTATCTAGTTTCAAAATAAATTATAATATATTTTTGTATGATAGTAAATTATTTCAAATTTTTGTGTAAATCTAATGTGAAAAAGTCTATCAATATGTCCTTAGTTAAAATATTTTTCATCATTGATTATTTATTTTTTACTCAAAATATACATAAATATTACGGACACACAAAATAATGAAGATATAATTAAAGTATATGAATTTAACACTAAAAATTATGATTAAAGGGGGTCCTATAATTTCGAGAAAATTATACACTAATTATATTAAAATGGAAAAAAAATAATTATTTAAATTTTCATAAGAGGGAGTTTTCCATGAAGCAGGCACCAAAATATACACAAATATTATTGACGCTCAAAATAATGAAGATATAATTAAAGTATATGAATTTAAAACTACAAAATTATGATTAAAATGGGTGCTACAATTTTGAAAAAATTATATACCAATTACATTAAATATAATAAAAAAGTAATTATTTAAATTCTCATAAGAGAGAATTTTGAATGAAATAGACACATCAACGAAGAGATGTCATCAGGGCAACTCGTTCAACATAATAAATTCTTGGGAAAACTATGCCAAATATCGACTATATGTAAATTATTTATTCATATTTACCCCACTATAAATTAACTATCCAAACCACCCACAAAATCAAAACTATTTACCCGATATATCGACTGCCACGAAAGTGGCAAAAGAATTTACTGAGTTGTTTGGTGTGAAGGATAAATAAAATAGTTTTGAAATAAAAATATAATGACCCTTAAATTATAGTTTAGTTGATAAATTCAGGATAATTTATTTTGAGGTTATTACTAATATTGTGATAAGTTATCCCTCCTCTTAGATGGTATACTAATCTCGGAATAGCTTATCACAGTATAAAAAGGACAAATGACAAAGATATCATTTTAAACTCCTTTTCATACCTTACTTTATATATTTATATGCATTACATTATTTTAATAAAATATATAATAACATTCACAACCTTCACTCCTTATTTCTATGATACTTCTTCATAATTTTCTATAAAGTTTCACTATATAACATAATTTGTATTGACTAATTCTTATATTTTTCATATTTTGATTTTTCATAAATCTTTTTTTACTTTAACAAACTTAAAAATGGAAGTTCTATTTTTAAATTGAATAAAAAAGTTTATTTTAAATGCAAATGGTATTATCATGAAAATGCACACATAAAATATTTAAACTTTTAAAAATGAATATTGAATAACTAAAGGTAGCAAAAAAAATACATTAAAAAATGAATAAAGTGAAGGGTATTTTTGTAAACAAACATCATATTCTTAAAATTTATACAACAAACCAAATGCTCAATAAAAAATAATCTCAGCATAACTTATCCTATCATTATTAATCTAAATATAACTTATCCCATCATAATTTATCACATCATAATTTATATTCAAATCAAATAACCCTTTAATATGGGGAGGGGACTCTACTAGGTGTAGCTTTTCAGATAAAATGTTCCTTTTTCCTCATGTGCAACAGGCAATTCTGAATTACTATTAATTAGTACTTTTGTCCTTTTGTGTATTTGTCTCTCACCTTTCTTACCAAATTTTTAATAGATAAAAATATTATTAATTAATAATTTTATCTATCGATATATTGATACTTTATTAATATTATATAGAATTGAATTTTTGAAAAAATAATTAAAATTTATTTATTAAATTCTAAATTAAATAGAAAATATATTATTTGTAATTCCATTGCTATTATATAGGATTATCATCTTTTTTAAGAAATAAATAAAAAATAATTAACAAAATTATTTAATAAACTCTAAATTAGTAGAAAAAAATAATTTTTTGTGATATTCCATCGATAAATTGATATTATATAGGATTGGACATTTTTAAAAAAAAAATATTATTTGTGATACTACATGGATATCTTGTTACCATATCGGTATCATATAAGATTAGACTCTTTTTTATGAAAAAATAATTAAGAGAAATTAATTTATTAAACTCGAAATTAGTGAAAAATATATATTTTTATTTTATTTTTTCTTTTCTTTTATTCTTTTCTCGTTTATTATATTTATTCTTCTTTTGTTTTATCCTTTATCAGAAATACTATTTGATAATATTTTTATTCTTTCTTTCTTTCCTTTTTTTTTTGTTTGTCTTTTTTGTTTTTTAACTTTCTTCTCTCTCTATATATTTTTACTTTTTTAATAAAATAAAATAAAATAAATTACTTTGTTTTTTTCTTATTTATTATTTTTATTTTCTCTTTTATGTTTTATTCATTTATTATTATTTTTTCCATACTATCCTTTATTAGAGATATCATTTGGTAACATTTTTATTATCTCTTTCTTTCATTTCTTTTTTCTTTTTTATTAGTTTATCTTCTTCTTTTTTCTTTTCTCTTTCTATAATTTTAACTTTTTAAGAAAGTGAAATAAAATATATTGTGAAAGTGTTATTGAAAAAGCAAAGTAAACCTCAATGATATTAGTTTCATGAAGGGCTCATCAAAGGAATGAAGTAAATTTTAATGCACCATGACAGTAAATAGATATGTTGTGTTTGAAGAGTGTTAATGATTATTTGGAATGATCCTTAATGAGACTACTGTCGCTCAACCTGGCTACGCAAAGGAAGCAGGGGCGTTCGTCTACAATATAATAACCCAACTGAGAGGTTGGGGTCAAATCCCATGGGAAATCGTAGTTTAAGATAAAAGTGACTCATTGGACTAAGTAATTGTAGGATTGGGGGGAAAAGGGTGGGGGGAGGGGGGCGGTTGTAATAATTAAAAGTAAGAATTGGACTACAAAATATCTAATTAACAATTAATCTGCAAATAAGGAAAGATTTTGGGGATGTGCAAATATGAGAATCGATCTACCAGTCGGGTTTAAATATTTGACTAAATGAGTTGATAATGAGTGAATAGGCTAGGTTGATTGTAACTCATGTTAAGCTATGTTAAACGGGTGTTTCAAATGATTCAGATACGAAATCATACGCGGACCGTCGAGGACACGCTTGGCCTATGAAGTCTCAGCAAAACCCCTAATACCTTGGCCATTGAATCCATGGCCGCGGACTTCTACTAAAACCCCAAGAGGTTTCTAGTCATTACATCCATTCCACACTCTAATTACTCTGGCTAAGGCAACAATTAGAGATCTAAAGTAAACTCCAAGTTTGCAACCTTGAAATTATAGATTAAACATAGGAATTGATATAAATTCACTCAAATCAAATACAAATAAGTCAAAATATCAAATACCCAATAGATAAATAAAAAATTCATATCAATAACACACCCCCAACATGCGGGTTTTAGCCACACATGCTAGAAATTAAAGATTTGATACCAAACATAACAACTGTAGTCATGGTTACGAGATGTAATAGAAGTCAATTGATCAACACCAGCCAATTTACTCCAATTTGCTTCCCAAAAGCTTGAAAATCCTATCTCCTTTTGTACTCCAAGAGGAAGGTTCTATGTACTACTCTCTAAAATTAAGAAGAAGAATATGTTCTGATATGATCCATACAATGTCCTTTCTAAATTGCTTATATGCTACATACAAATGTGTGAAAGTTTGTGCTATGAAATGTCATTTGGTGATCAAGGCCAACCATCATTGAATATTTCGACCATGCTCCGAATGCGCACTTGACCGCTTTCCTCTGCATCTTTACAAGGCTTTCTCCTTTGCAATATTAGGTGATGACTTTTCATTCCGCCATTTCAAATTTGGAATTCGTCGAAGCTCCTATCACATCACCTTCTTGTCAGAGTTTTAGGGCTTTGAGTTCTGCAACTTTAAGCGATCTCCTGTGTCATTTAGTGGTGTACTAAATATGTTTTGTGATATTGATTTTGACCACATTCTTGAATTGAGCTAGAGCCTTGTTTGCTACAATTCTAGGCGGTCTCTCAGAGTGTTAGGTGGATCGCTGATTGTGTAGGCAATACTGCTTTTCTCCGTCATTTTACACTTTTGATCCCTTTCTAAGATTTTGCCAAGTATTATCAATTTTTGCTCATCTAATCCCCTTTCCTAACATAACACATGTATATTTATTAGAATTTAGAAATAATAGCAAACTAAGGACAATGTTTTTTGCAAGCTAACCCCAAAATGAGTCGGAATATGGCCTCATCAACACCCCCAATTTAAAGCCTTTGTTTTCCCTCAAGAAAATCAAACATCAATTCATCTAATTTTAGATCTTATAAGTAGGGCAACAAGGAGAAACACATACATTTCCATCTTTTTCTTCCTTCTCGAACTTCCACAAGCTACTAACATGACTTTGAAGCCCCGAGAAATGACTAAGGAGTAATCAAAACATGGCTATGCTCACAATGACTCATGTAGCTACTGATCACTGCCTAAAGGCATCACACCAAAGATGATCCTGAAAACACAAGATTATGACATTACTTTCAAAGGATCTCTTCAACTCTTACTCTCCCAAATGAGAAATAGCATGTAAGCTTCAACCCATAGGCTTGCCCTTATTTTCAATTAGAGTTCACTTGACTTTCTTCTAGACCAAGATCCCAAAGGACTTTGTTAGGATTGCAATGTAGATTTAAGGTTGGGAAGGATAACATATGGATAATAGTGACTCATCAATCTATAAACTCTACATGTTCTTTTCAGGCTCAAAGGTTCTTTTGGTCCTTTATTTTTCTTCTTTTGACATCTCTTTTGCTTTTGAGTTATCATCTCAAGTGTCTTATGCCTTTGCACTATTTCTTATAATTTTTGGAGGGTCCTCAATTTTCAAGCACTTTTCCTCAATTTTCAAGCACTTCTATTTTTAACTTTTTCTTTCATTCATTTCTAGGATTCTTCACTTTCTTTCTTTCATTTTTGTCCTTTTTTCTACTCTTTCAAGGGAGACACCCCGCTTCTTTCTACTAACACCCCCAACTTAGCTTTTGGCCACTGCTTAGTATTTCAAGCTCAAAAAGGATCGGTAGGGAACAAGAAGGAATTATTTTTCACAAAGATGAGTCAAGTTTACAAGGTTACCAAAGAAAGGATCAAGGCTCAAAAGATTTTCACCAAAGATTTATTTCATATTCAAGAGATGTCCGTCACAAAACCCCCAAAAAAGTCATGATGACACCTATATTCCTATCCAATAGGTAAGCCAACCCAATAAATTACTAATTCAACATAATAAATGAAGTGAAAAATAGGTAAAACGAGTATCCTAAACAATACGTCCCTTCTAAATATTAAATATGAAAAGGTAAAATACCACATAAGATTTGGTGTTATAAGTACAAGAACTTCTAAAAATAATGGTGCATGTCTAAAGTTAAGACGACAAGTCTAAACATAAACTTTATCCTTTCTGAGTATAAACAACAAAATAAATTATGATATGGAGAGAGACGTGGACTGTGGAATAACCACACAACTCACCAAACTCCATGATAATCCAAGCTGGAACTCAAATAACTTCATTGGATGCGCTCGTACTCGAAATTGAATTTGCACCATAAAAGAGTGCAACAAGTGTAGTATGAGTACAAAACCATGTATACCCAACATATCTTATTGACCAACAACAAAGAAGTACTAACAAGAGTATACCTAAAAAAAAATCTTCTAATTCTACAGGATTGTATTATACTTAACAATTAAGTTTTATCAAATAGGAATAATCAAATATGATATAATGTTCAACACCAATCAAGTAAAATAAACAAGAATGAAAAATACAATGAGATGCAACACAAGGAAGTACTTAAATCCGTGGACCAGAGGGCTGCCCCCTTCTTCTTCAACAAATTAAGATCGACTTTCAAAGCCAATGTGTCTGCACTACCACCACCTACCATCTCAACCATTAACATTCTATCTTTCAAGCTGGTCAGCTCATTCCCATAGTCATCAATCATCTACTCGTGTCCATCCATCCTTAACTTGTGGGCCTATATCAACTCTAACTGTTTTGCCTTAGCCTCAACATCTAGCCTCAAAGCTTTGGCTATGGTTGCCTCAACTAGTTTAGGCACATATGACTCAACCCTAGTGGCCCGAAGATCAACTGATTTGGCTAGCCGGCCAAATGCAAGAATAGTGGTGCTAATGAGTGGAGGTTGGTCATCTGTGGCCTGTACCTCTATTTGTGCTTCAGTGGATGGAATATGAGTACAGAAGTGTAAAGTTAGGGAAGAAGAAGTTAGACCTGCCTTAGTGCCACCTCTGCAGCACCAGACTCGAGGGCCTCAACATTAGCTATCGACATTTTGTCAGTTGGCTTCTTCCTAGACCTGTCCTCTTCATCCCTCAAGAACTCAACTTTAATTCGCCGGACATTGGTGGATGCCAATGGATTTACCTCTACATCAGTCTTCTTTCCCCTAGGCACCTCAGCTTGCTTACACAAAACTATGATGAGGCTTAGAAATGGCATAGAGGTCTGTTTTTGTTCTGCCTTGATGAGGATTTCTGCAGTGATGATTGACCCAAGATTCAGCTCTTTTCGATCCATAATACAACCAACCAATCCAGCTTTGGCATGTCAAAGTATCGACTCATTCAGGGAAGGTACAAAATTACTACTGATTAATCCGAACCAGAACCACGCTGGAATGTTCCTCTCTGTCTCATCAATAATTGCCCCCTCCTTCAACCACAAGGGGGATGGAATTCTAATTAACGGGTCCAACCATGCTTTGATGCCTTTAAAAGTTCAGAGTTGTATTAGATATTTCAGGTAGCTTCTACTCCAGAATGTGCAACCTAGGATATCATTAATTTTAGTCTAACCGCATGGGACTTGCACATTAGTAACCTCTATAGTATCTTGAGGTTTTAACACGATTGGCACTCTGCTTCTACTCTTGGGAAGGGCTTGGCCATAATCTTCATAGAACTCCCGAACAAGAGTGGGCACGTATGGGTCTCGAGATTTGGTGAAGTTTTTGAAATTATGAAATTTAAGGACCTCCCAAACCTTTAAGTACTAATCAATTACTCCCACAGTTGATAACTGTTTCTATTCCAAAATTTTCCTGTGCTCTTTAGCCTTGAGCTTGTTTAGAAACCTCGGAGTGGTAGAGTCCTGAGTTCTCTATGAAGATTGCGATAAAGAGTCATATATGGCCTTAGTTCTTGATTCAATTTTATATCTCTTCAGGCTAGACTTTGCTGGTAAGGGTGATGGTCTAGTAGACTTAGCTAGAACATGCTTCTGCTTGGTCAACCTGCAAAACATACTCCAACATAGTGTGAGTGATAGTTGATAACAATTAAGTGCAAAATTTGGGTATAAATGAAACATTCAGGGTGGACTGGACTATTTGATTGCAAAACATACTCGACGGTTCATCGAATTAATTCAGTGGTCAAATAGACCATCGCCTTTTTGTATAGTTTTCAAACTCTAGGCTACTTCTACTTCTGGCCATGCACATTCAGCGATACGCTGAGTTGATTCGATGATGAAAAGGTCCATTGCCAAAAGTTGAAACAATTAAACATAAAGATCAGTGAACTAAGGCGGTGTATGTGACAATTAGGCGCATCACCGAGTTCACTTAGGGGGTCAAAATGATCATCACCAAAGGTGACTGGCATGTCCCTTCATCCATTCTCTCAAAATTCAATAATGTTTCACCAAGAACATGTACGAGAGTCACACACTAACCCACAGTCATACATCAATACATGCTCTTCTATTTATTATCAAAATCACATAGCTTCCATGGCTATACACTTAATCAAGTGACGATTTACCCTTAAGAATGACGTCACCCATTCCCTTATCGGGCAAGTTCACTTTACTTAAAGGAGTTTAAGGGTTACTTAGACTTTACTCATAGCCGATAAGAATAATCAATCCAAACAAGCAAGCATTTTCAATCAAGTATGCTCATGATCATGACACTTTCTCAAGTGAAAACAATCAAGCATGATGACAACTATGAAATTGAGACAATACCCACAAACATTCCACCATTGGTCAATAAATCACTCACTTATAAACCTAGCCCAAATCGTAGGCACCACCAATTTTGACATACATAGAAGAAATCAAAACCCACAATAAATCACCCATACACACAATATAGGGTTTTAGCATCACTCTGAAGATCTATCCACTCAATTTTCAACAAGATTTCAACCAATAAAGCTTGATTGACACATTCACAAACCCTATCAACCTCATTATCAATGGTATTCTTCCCAAAGAACTAAAACAAGGGCGAAAAACATATTTCTTCAATGGTGAGATGCAATGAGAATCCTCAAAGATGCTTTAGTAATGAATATTCTCAGCTTCTTTGTGAAAATTTTCAAAGAAAAAGCTAAAAGGAGGTGTTGGCATATGAAAGGAATGAAAAGGAGGGAAGGTGGAAAGTGAAATGACCAAGGCATTTGAAAATTCTTTAGTAGGCCAGTGAGCCATGCATGTTTGGCGATATTGAACCATACCACCTAGCACATTCGGTGTTGCGCC
>JAOTQR010080017.1:0-41359 GCA_025774065.1 Solanum ossicruentum
GGGGTAAAACCCAAGGGGACAAAACCGTGAGGGGGACGGCGATGCGTAACGCCCCAAAGCGGACAATACCTACACGTATGGGGCCGGTCATGACAGAAAAGTTGGAGAATGAATGGTTGGGATGCAAGAAGAGGGGTTTAAAATAATCTTGGTCAACACAGCTGACCGGTCAAACCCTTTACACGGACAGCCAAATGGTCTGTTATAGTCCGTTTGGACCGTCCGTCCCACCTCACTTAGAGCAAATGACTACTTACCTGAACCTTCATTGGGTGAAGATGCAGCGAACAGATGGGTCGTGACACTTGTCACAGATCATTAGGCTCTTTGTTGACCAACACTTGGCATGTTTTAGCAATTTTCTGGGAGATGTTACCTAATCCTCATGCGTGCATGCCTGACAGCTCTTGTCATAACCCGCCAACCCTTCAACGGCCCGTGTAGATGAATCGTACCTCGACACTTGGGCATTTTTTATGCATTTGCACGATACACGCTCCATACGGCATCCATGCAGTGGCTCTCAGGAGCCATTTGGAATGACACGGCTCGTGTAAAGGGGCCGTGTGTCGATACTTTGGCAACTTTTTGCCATTTCAGCCTCAGAACATGCTTTCCACTATGTTTGCATTCACAAACTCCAAAATAGGACCTATACTCACCTGAACACATAAATCAAAAACAAGAAAATGCATGATAAATAAATTAAAGCTTTTTTCATAATTATTACAATGCATGGGTTGCTTCCCATGGAGCGCTTGATTTAACGTCGCGGCATGACGCATTATCTTGACTACTTAGACTTCGTCAAGGAGTACGACCTCTATTTTTTAGGCCTCTCCTGTTAGACCCACATATTGCTTCACTCTCTACCCATTTACCTTGAATTGATCCCCATTTTCTGTTTCTAACTCAATTGCACCATGGGGAAATACCTGGTTGATCATGTACGGGCCAGAGCACCTTGACTTGAGCTTGCCTAGGAAGAGCCTCAACCAGGGGATGTGTACAAGTACCTTGTCACCAACAATAAAACTCCGATGTGCAATACGCTCATCATATTGGATCTTCATCCTCTCTTTGTACAGGGCTGCACTCTCATATGCTTAGAGGCGAAACTCATCCAACTTATTGAGTTGGTCAAGTCTCAAGTCAGTAGCCTCCTCCCAATTCATGTTGAGCTTCTTTAACTTTGTGCTCTAACTCCATGGGCAGATAATATGCTTTACCAAACACCAACTAATATGGAGACATACTAATGGGTATCTTGTAAGCTGCCCTGCAGGCCCAAGTGCATCGTCTAGCTTCCTCACCCAATCTGTCTGGGTAGCATTCACAGATTTGGTCAGGACTTCATTGATCTCTCTGTCTTACACTTCAACCTACCCACTAGTCTACGGATGATAAGGTGTAGCAACCTTGTGTTGTTGTGCCCCATATTTTGCTAGCACCGTATGGAAAACCTTATTACAGAAGTGAGAACCCCCATCACTAATGGTAGTTTTGGGTGTCCCAAATCTGGAAAAGATGTTCCGCCTCAGAAATTGGACAACACTTTTGCTCTCCTTGTTTGGTAATTCCACCGCCTCCACTTATTTAGAGAGGTAATCCACCTCCATTAGGATGTAATTCATTCCATAAGAACTCACAAATGGGCCCATGAAATCAATGCCCCAGACATCAAAAATCTCTATCTCAAGAATAGGGTTCATGGGAAACTCTTGGTGCTTGGAGATGTTACCCTATCGTTGGCACTGATCACACCCACGCACCAAGTTGTGGGCATCTTTATAGATGGTGGGCCAGTAGTACCCACATTGGAGAATCTTCTTTGCCATTCTGGCCTCACCATGATGACCTCTCACTGCATATGAGTGGCAAGCCTCCATTATGCTCAACATCTCCACCTCTGGAATGCACCACCTGATTACCCCCTCTGCACATGTTCTGAACAAGTACGAGTCATCCCAGAGGTACTTGTGCACTTCAAACAGAAACATTTTTCTTTGATGAGGGTTAAGGCCCTCTAGCATAATATCGCTCACCAGAAAGTTAGCAAAATCAAAAAACCAAGGAACAAGGTCTACAGAAGCTGACAATACCTACTAATCGAGAAAGGAATCATCGATGTTCAACCAATCCTTCAGTGTTAACTCATCCTCTAATCAGGAAAAGTGGTCTGCTAGTTAGTTCTCAGATCCTTTTGTATCTAGGACCTCGAAGTCAAACTCTTGCAACAGGAGAACCCATCTGATCAACTGCCGCTTAGCATCTTTCTTAGCCATAAGGTATCTTAAAGATGCATGGTCGGTGTTCACTATTGATTTGGTGCCCAATAAGTATGCCCAGAACTTGTTGAATACATATACCACAACCAGTAATTCCAACTCAATCACTGTATAGTTCTTTTGAGAATCATTGAGGATCTTGCTAGTGTAGTATACGGGGTGGAAGATCTTATATCGCTTTTGTCCGAGCACAACACCCACAGCAATTCCACTTGCATCACACATTACCTCAAATGGTGTAGTCCAGTCAAGTGCAACTACCACAGGAGCAGAAATCAATTTTTGCTTTAGAATCTCAAAGGCATTCTTGCAGCTATGATCAAATTGGAACTTTGCATCCTTCTCCAATAGCTTGCACAAGGGGTGTGCAATCTTAGAGAAGTTTTTTATAAATTGGCGATAGAAATCGGCATGCCCAAGGAAACTCCAGACCCATTTTACAGATATGGGGGGGCGGCAATTTCTCAATTACCTCAATCTTCGCTTTATCCACTTCTATGCCCTTCTCAGAAATCTTATGGCCAAGCACTATCCCCTCTTTGACCATGAAGTGGCACTTCTCCCAATTTAGCACCAAGTTAGCCTCCTCACAATGCTGGAGTGCCTTGCTAAGATTCAACAGACATGTATCGAATGAATCACCCACTACAGAGAAGTCATCCATAATTACGTCAAGGGTGTCTTCAACCATATTATAAAAGATTGACATCATACAGTGTTGGAAGGTGGATGGAGCATTTCACAGCTCGAAGGGCATCCTTCTAAAAGCAAACGTTCCATACGGGCAAGTGAAGGTAGTCTTCTCCTAATCCTCCAGGGCTATGGATATCTGATTGTAGCCCGAGCAAACGTCCAAGAAGCAGTAGCACCCTCTACCTGCTAACTTGTCTAATATCTGGTCCATCAAGGGCATGGGGAAATGTTCCTTCAAGGTCCATTTATTCAGTTTTTGATAGTCCATACACACTCGCTATCCAGTCACCGGTCTCGATGGTACCAGGTCATTTTTGTCTTTGGAAACCACAGTCATGCCCCCTTTATTTGGGACACACTGCACTGGACTAATCCACTTGCTATCAGAAATGGGGTATATCACCCCAGCATCCAGCCACTTGATGATCTCCTTTTTCACCACCTCTTGCATAGGTCGGTTTAGCCTGTGATGATGCTCAATGTTGGGCACACAGTTGTCCTCAAATTTTATCTTGTTGGTGCATATCCCTGGGGGAATCCCTATGATATTTGCAATGATCCAACCAATAGATCACTTGAACTTTTGAAGGACTGCCATCAATGCCTCCACCTAATTTTCATGAACATCTGCCGCTACAATCACCATCAGTGTGTTGTCAGTTCTTAAAAATACATACCTAAGGTGTTGGGGTAGCTCCTTGAGCTCCATAGCTGGAGGATCCTCGATGGATGGTTTAGTGGGCGGTGTAGACCTTTGCTGCAGATCTAAGTCCAACATTATGGGGACAAATGGCCTAGTTCCCCTACCTTGCAGCGTATTCACAGCGTCAGCGTAGCCACTAATACCATCATCTAGGAAGTTTATCAACACCGCTACTAATGTATCTACACTCATCATTTCCTTAAGTGGGATCTCAGACAAAACAATCATCTTCAACGTCTAGGATGGACATCACCCACCACCTCTTTAGGTCATTTCATTGCAGCACGTACATTGAACTTCATCTCTTCTCTGTTGAGTCTGAATGTTAGCTCCCCTCGCTACATGTCTACCAACACCCTGCCAGTGACCAAAAATGGTCTCCCAAGGATGATAGAACCTCAAAATCCACCTGACAGTCTAAAGTAACAAAGTTTGCCGAAAAGATTAACCGACCCACACGAACCAGGACATCGTATAGAATCCCTATGGTCCATTTTACCAATCTATCTGCCATGAGTAGTCGCATTGTAGTGGGTGTGGGGGCTCCTAAAGCCAGCTTCTTATAGACCGATAGTGGTATCAAGTTGATGTTGGCACCCAGATCATAGAGAGCTCTGGCTAAATCAAATGCTCCAATGGTACACAGGATGGTGAAAGCTCCCAGATCTTCCTTCTATTCTACGAGAGATCTTATGGTAATCACACTACACTGGTGGAGATTATTCAAAGCCTTGATCGTGGTTGTCCTCTTCTTAGTCACTAAGCCTTTCATGAACTTAGCATAGCTCAGCATCTACTGAAGTGCTTCCACTAGAGGAATCTTCACTGAAATCACCTTTAGCATGGATAAGAAATTATGAAACTTGCCATCTTCAACCTTTTTTTGCAAACTCTGTGGTAATGGTTGTAGTGGCTTAGGAATGGCTGGCAGCGGTTGTGTCATTATTGGTGTCACCTTAGGCTCTTTAGTGACCTGGGGCACTACTGGTGTTACTTCCGCTTCCTTACCCAAGTCATCGACATGCTCCTCCATGGGGTTAGGCATCTTGTTTTTAGCTTCCTCCAAACCTGCATTAATGGGCATAATAGGGTCAGAGAGTACCTTACCGCTCCTTGTGGTTACTTCTATGCAATGAATATCATTCTTCAGGTTCTAAATAGTGTCGCTCGATAGTGACCCAACTTTTATCTAGTTTATGGTTATTGACAACTGACCCATTTGTTGCTCTAATTGCTTGATTGAGGTGGAATGCGAGTGGACCAATAATCAAACATTTGACATCTCCCCTTTTATATCTTGCATCCCAACCTCAATGGACTCAACCATACTAAGTACCTTTGCCATCATTTCTTCTAACTTTGAGTTTTCTCCATTATCATTCTTAGGCTCATAATTCCTATAACCATCTCTGTTCTGCCAGTTTCCTTGATAGTTTTGATCACAACCATAGTTCTGACCTTGATTACCAGCGTTTTATGGCTGATAGCCCCCCTGGCTACCTAAGAAGTTTGCCTCCTCGTCAAAGTTATAGCCTTGTTCATCAGGCCTAGGCATTGTGACTACAGCTTTTACCTTTTCTGATCCTTCAAAGAAATGCTTTGCCAGCAAGTCCAGTTGGGTCTTCATGTGTGCCATGTCTTGATCCCATTCCTCCTCTTTTCGTCGCTGCACCTCCGTCATTTCAAAGATAAGCCCCAAACAGTCTCCATCTCTAGTGTACAATGCTTTGTTGTTCTTGGCTACCTGGTCTAAGATCACCATGATGTCCGGGAAAGTCCTAGACATGTATGACCCCCCACAAGCAGCATCAACAATTGGCTTCTTCACAAAATTACAGGACCTGTAGAAGACTTTCTTCAAATGCTCATCTGTAAGGAGATGATCAGGACACTGCATAAGCTTCTGCTTGAACCTCTCCCAAGTCTTATGTAGTGCTTCAATTGGTAGTTGCTTGTGAGAGCCAATGTCATCGGTGATTTTGAGCTGTGTTGACGCAGGGAAGAATCTCTCCAAGAATTTCTCCTTTAACTCTCCCAAAGTGCGGATAGAATCATGTTAAGTTCATTCAGCCACTTATTTATCGCACCAGAAAGGGACAATGGGAATAGCCGCAATCTAATTGCTTGCTGACTGACCCTAGGAATCTCAGACAATTGGCATGTTGCCAGAAAGTTGAGGACGTGCTGATTTGTATCCTCAATTGTTGCTCCGCTGAACAACCCTTTTAACTATAGCATTTGCAGCATGGTGCTAATGATAGTGAAGTTAACACCCGCGGGCTTTGGAGGAAGTACAATCGCCCCAGTGGTCCTAGCACCCTTATCATCATCATTCACATTGTGGGACGGCTTAGGCACTTAGCGTCTCACACCGGGTAGTGGTGCCTATCTAAGTGGTGTTACAGGTGGTACCTCATTGCCAGCATTTTCATCATCACCCAGACCATCATTACCTCGACCTGCAGGTTTCACCGCTAATTCTCTCTGTCTAACTGCTTCGCGTTCTTAGGCATTCATTCTGCGAATTGATTTAGTAAGCTCAGGGTCGTAGGGAACAAGTACCCTTGCTATGGGAGTTTGGCATGCTACGCTGGCTCCCTACCAAGAAACAAAAAAAGCAAGAAACAAAAGTAAAATTAGGGACTAGTATTACAAATTGAAAAAAGAAACCAATAGACTATTAGTTCGTCGTATTCCCCGGAAACGGCGCCAAAGTTTGATACGCCCAAATTTACACTCCAAACAGAATAGAAAAGCGATCATTGATCAAATATAGAATTCAACTAGATTTGAGGTCGATCCCACAAGGGATGCATGAGAATATATCTATTAGCACCAGCTCTAGATATAATATCTATTCCCAAAATGAAAGTGCATAAAGTAAATATGGGGGATTTGGTTTTCAAAACTAATTAACTAAAGAAAACAATAAATGAGTGCAACAATGACTAGATTTCGATCAATTTATGTGAGGTTAGGATTGTGTTCCCCATGACAGTTAATGCGATAGCCGAATCTAGTGGTAAACTCGTTCATGAGTACATATATAAGATCTAACAAGATATGTAACAGTTAATTTACCTCTCGGTCCCTCTTAAATGCCTATCATTTATCACCTTTTGGTCTCAGAATGTCTACATATTAACCTTTGTTGTTTATCCTGGAATGCTCTCACCTTTCAGTCTAGAATACTTAGACTAGGTTAAAAACTTCGAATTTTCATCATAGAATTCTTTTCCTAATCAAATCATCCCTTTCGGACATGCAAAGAATAAAGGCTTACCCTAATCTGTCGACTCATCAAGGAAGATATTAAAATGAAGATTACTACGATATATACGGTAGTCAATCCCGAGACTTACCCCCAACACGCCTATCTTATTGATTTGTCATGGTTCCCACAACCCTAGTTATGGGTCTAGCCTAGCATATTCAACGAATAAAGCTCGCAATGATACAAGGATTCATAATAGAAAGACTTACAATTGAATAATCGATGATACCACAAGCTACAAACTTGAATTTGATAAGTAAAATCCCAAAATCTTGTGAAATCTCCAAAAAACTAATACCTTTCAATTTTTTCTAGCTCTGGCCATCCAAGACAATCTAAAAAGGAAATAAATTACCTATTTATATATAAAGAAAACCCAATCCTAACTAAAATAGGAAAAATCCATCGGTATGGACATGGGCCACCATACGGACCGTGTAACGGTAGATAGACCATCAAACGATCCGTGTGGTTGCCCCTGATTTCAATTCCCAGTTGCATCTTCATGCCACATTAGATATCCCATGTGGCCATTGACGATCTGTCTAATAGGTCGTCTAACTTTCCTTCAACTTTTCTTCCGCTCAAACTCTTCACAAGTCTCAATGTCATGGACCATGGTTGGTCACACGATCCGTGACATGTGCCGTCTGGCTTCCCTTAACATATTTTGCTTGCTTTTCAATGGTGATGCCTTCACGTCACTTTGACAGTAAGTTGCACGACCTGTGTAAATCCAAACGGCCTGTAAGGCGTGTCATCTCATGTTACTTTGCCAAAATCTTCCAACCTTTGATGGTACCGTCTTCATGTTCCTTTGACGAGCCTCATAACAACCCGTTTGACACCCCACGGTCTGTGACACATGTCATGGGACTTGCCTTCAACAAATAGCCACTGCCATTATCATCCAAGTGTGACGCCACAATTGGCCTCACTGACCGTGTAGATGTACACGGGCCGTGTAGGCCCCCATGTGCCCACACTTGGGTCCATTTTGGCTTCTCTGTACTCTCCTTTTCCATCCTTTTTCTTTCGTATACGTATTTCTTTCATGCCTTAGTCTTTTTCTGAAAAAAATTAAAAAGAAACATCAAAATAACAAATTTTCTTAAAAATGCACAACAATTCTTTATTTAAAGTGTTATACAAGTCATATTTCTATGACCTATCACAACGCACTTGGTTTCACCTCATTCTAATGTCGGATGAAGGAGTTATGATCATTTTCGTGAGACCCTCTTGGGCATGGTGTTAAATGGACTACTTGACGGCCAGTATGGCCCTTCACGAGCCATTTAGTGTAGCTGGGGTTGGAAAAGGACATTTTTGGTGCTAAGGAAGGTAACACGACCAGTGGCATGGACTTTGTGGATCACCACTGACCATGAAGATGGCCACAAGGTGTGTCAAAGGAAGCTTGTTGGACTTGTGGAAAATGTGGCTAAGGGTGGTGCCATGGGCGCTGTTTACGGGCCATGTTGAGTGTAATGGCCCATGGCACCTGGGCGTGTAGTGGCCTGCGACATTTTCTTGTCAAATTAAGGTGGGAAGGACCAGTAAACAGTCTGTGTAACCCTACACGGTCCGTGAATATGTCCGTCAAAGTGACGTTGATGCTAACTTTTTCTCAAGTGTTCCAATTGCAATTTTAAGGCTAAGTCTTCTCTCGTGGGCACTCCAAACGACCAATTAAGTGTCACACGACTAGTCAAGCCTCCAGTGAGGCCACACTTTGCCAATTTTTCCATCCGTTCACTGATGGCATTTTTCATAAATGCTAATTATTCTAGTGACTCTTTTTTACTTCCTAGGCTATCTTAACCTTCCAAAAAGACTTAAACACTATTCCTAAGGACCCAATTTCACTACTCTCATCTCAATCACACTCCCAAATCCTCTCAAGAGCCTCCATCAAGACCCCAAATCAATTTCTAGGAAATCCAAGAACAAGATTGGATTCCAAGATCATTTCCAAGCCTTCATTCTTCCCAATCTCAATTCCAAGCAACTCTAGACCTAAGGTATATGGGTTTGTTTCATGGGTTCCTTTCACCCATGATACCCAACCCTCCTTTTACTCAAATTGCATGATTTAAAGTTGATTTACAAATGGTTCTTGATTATTATGAAATTCATTGCACACTAAGTTAAAGCTATGTGAAATTGTGATTGTTTGCTATGTTTTGAGCTATAAACCCTTTATCTATTGTAAGATTTGAGGAGGGGTATTGATGTATTTTCTTGACGGTGTTGCAAGGTGTTGATTTATGGTTTTACAATGGATTTTCTTGCATGGTTTCATCTCTATATTTCATGGTTTTATACTAGCATTACACACCCTCTAAGTGTTTGATAAAATGTTTGAATGTAGTTTCTTGAGGTGTTGAACGTCTAAAGCATGAGATATGATATGATTGACTATATGATGATGAAATGAGATTATGTACATGATCTACTCTATATATAAGTGTTGCATTAGACCATGCCCAATCCAGGGGGTCTAAGAACCCGGATAACTGAGACAGGGGTTTGTACTCATCAACCGAGGGAAGGATTCGTACTTCTCCACCTAGGTGATGGGGTGGATTTATCACTAACCGAGATAGGGGTTTGTGTTCATCAACTTAGGGAAGGGTTCTTACTTCTCTACCTAGGTGATAGGGCAGCATTATCACTAACTGGGATGGGGATTTATACTCATCAACCGAGGGGAGGGTTTGTACTTCTCCACCTAGGTGATGGGGTGGCATTATTATCAACCAAGTGAAGGGTTAGTACTTCACCACCTAAGTGATGGCGCGGCGTCATCACTAACCTCAAGCGGTTTATACCATGGAAATTTATCTTGGTCTATTCTTCACATATGATACCTTATATGAGCATGAGTTATTTAAGCATGTTTTATTTATGCATTATCAATAGATACCATCTTGCTATAATATGCTCATTGCCTATTGCTTTGATCATGATGTCAATTTCTTGTTGTATTGCATCCCACATACTTAGTACATTCAAATGTACTAACACATACTCTTTCCTACAAGATATCACCATGTAGGAACCGATGCTCAGGTTGATCATCCTCCTCCTCTATGTGGCTAGTTGGTTCTATTCTAAGCTTGTTGCTGAGTCATCCATTTCAGGGACCTTAGTCTATATTGCTATTATCTATGTACTGAAAGACTATCTTATATTCTATTGACTATGAGGGTGAGCCCGGTAGCTTTGTCTTGGCCCCCGCTCTATATATGTATTTAGAGGTGTTTGTTAGACGAGTTATGTATTTATGATATTAGCTATGACTCCTTGTCTTTGATATTGATGTTTTGACAAGCTATCGCTTAGCCCCTTGTTCCTTTTGCTTACTTTATGCCTTTTATATTCTTCAGCAACCAAGGATGTGTAATGACAAGTTAAGAGGCTCGATGAGGGTTCCTTCGGGTTCCCCATTCGCCGTGTCACGTCTAGGCCCTAGGCATGCATGACACTTTTCTCTCAAGTATTAGGCTCTCCGAGTACAAACCCTAAAAGTACTAAATAATGACGTCCACTTTTATACAATAACTTAAAAGTACTATTTAGAGTAATTAAAATTAAGTCCTAAAAAAATTTAAAAAAAACAGGTCGGAGGACTCCATGAAAGCTCTCTACTACTCGTAATGTTATTTATGAGTCGTAGTCAGGGTCTCGTAATCAACTTCTGAGATCTTGGACTGCTCTTTTACAACTTAACTTTATGAGTCGTAGATTGATGCATGACTCGTATTGCTCTCTCGTATACTTCAAATGCATCACCTTGTCCTTCATTGGAAACATTCACGAAACTCATTTATATGACTCGTAGAATGCTCTACGACTCATAAAGAGGGTTGGTATAGCTGATCTTCATATATCATCCTTCACTGGAAATTATCATGAAACGACCTCTATGACTCGTACAATGCTCTACGACTTGTAGAAGGTCTCATAAATCACCAAAAACTAGAAAACTTCTGCAATTTTTCCCTAAGTCATAGCCAACCTGGTTTCCTGATAAACTAAACACAAAAACACATAAAAATGAACACACAATCCTAAGTTTAAGCATCAAAATTATTGTATTTTGATAGCACATCAACACCCTCAACTTAAAATTGTTGTTTGTCCTCAAGCGATGACTAAATCTATATAGACAATACAGTAACACAAGAAGTCAACTCAATGGCATATATCATATACATCTCAAACTCATATACCCACACCAGCTTTCAAAACATGATCAAATAGTTATTTGGCAAACTAATGCAAACTAGTGCATATGACTACACAACTATGATAAGTAAGGGAATATCAACATTCCATAATCACTGAACAAGTTAAATGCTAACAATGCAATGCAAGTGCCTTCATAGAAAGAAGTCACATATTTGATACTCAATGATGATTTCATATTTAATCATGGGACTGTGTAATAACACTCATTATCACAAAAGATATTCTTGCGTAATATCTAATACCATAGGCTTTCCCCTATATTCATGACTCTGACCTTCAATTAACTGGACTAGATCACTTTAGGGATTTTCTAGGCTTGTAACATAGGTTCGGGGGCTTTGGTGTGATATTTTAGGAAAATAGTGACTAATGGCCCACCTTTAAACCACGGTTTTCATCATTTTCACCTCAACAACTATGCTATTTTCACCTTTTTCTCTCTTTTTCCTTTTTTAAGCTTTTTTGGATGCTTTCTTCTTATTTTTCAGCTTTTTTCATGTTTTTACATATCATTTTGCTTTTAAGCTCATATCTAAGGCATATTTTATTTTTCTTACACCTGGTACATGATTTTTCTTCCTTTTCTCCTCACTCCTAACTCACTGCCTTATTTTCTGCTTTGCCTTTACAGTGGCCACCCTCAGCTTAGGCTTTTAGCCTGTATTGAAGTATGCAATATCTCTCCTCCAAACCAGGGCCACTTTTGGTAGCCACCCTCAACTTAGGCTTTTTGTCTCAGTCAAGGTTCATGATGCTCAAGGAAAGACAAGGGCCAATTTCAAGGTTTATCACTAGATAAGGCTAGGCTAATTAGCTGTTTTGAAAGAATTTGTACATGTAAGGCTCAAATATTTGGAACAAGGGATAATACATCATTTGGTTGGTCATTTTTAGGCTAAAGTGGACTGATTAAAGAACAAAGGCCTAAGATCCTTTCCTAACCCATTTAATCCACAATCTAACTAGGAGTAACAAGGCAAGTTCTTAATTAGTACAAAATGCACGAAGCTAGCAAAATAAGTTCACACTCACTTGGCACAGCATATATTACTAACAAACTCACAAATCATGCTTCATATCTCAAATTTCCTTACTTATCAGAACAGATATTGCCAAACACCTAAACATACACAGTTGTCATCTAACTATTAATGAAAAAAATTTTGTGGGTACCATTTTTCAAAGCAAAACACAAAAACATGTTATATGCCACAAGTATTAGTACTATATGCTACACATATTATCTAAACATCCTAAACCTGTCGGTTCAACAGAAATTAAATATCCATGAGGAAAAAGAACACAGGTAAGAAAACCTTGGGATCAAAATTTAGGGTAGTTGTGGACTATAAGCTACTCAGACTTCGCTGAGGCCCATAACTACCCACATCCAATCAAAAAAGATATGCATTATCCCCAATGCACAAAATTAAGAAAAAACAAATTATTAGGCGTCAAAAACATACTTGGGCACCTAAGCACTAAGGTCCACCTTTGGTTGCCTCCCAAGCAGTGCCTGATTTATTATCACGGCACAACATAGATATCTTGAGTATTCAGACTTCCTCAAGATCCCATTCCTCCACCATCTTTAAATCTTCCACATTTCAGAGGTACAGCTAGACTCTTTGGCCATTTACTTTGAAAGTTTCTCCATTTCGTCTTCTAGTTCAATCACCCCATGATCAAAGACATGTGCTACTCGGAAGGGTCTGAACCATCTAGATTTGAGCTTCCAATCATAATGAAGGCATCCATGAAGACTTTAATAATGTTTTCCACCATATCTGAAAAATGGATATCATGTATCTCTGAAATATCATTGGACATTAAACAACCCGAATGACATCCTGTTGAATGCAAAGGTGCAATAGGGGCACATAAATGTGGTCTTCTCTTGATCCTACAAAGCAATGACGGTATGACTATAACCTTAATACCTATCCAGAAAGTGGTACCACCCCTTTCCAGCTAGTCGATCAAGCATTTGATCCATGAATGGCATAGGAAAGTGATCCTTTCTCTATCGAGGCATAAAGCTTTTTGTAGTCCATGCATACCCTCCATCCTATTACTGGCCACACTTGGATCAACTCATTATTGGCATTAGGTACCACTGTGATACCCCTTTTCTTTGGAACATACTATACCAGGTTCACCCATTCACTATCGGCAATCAAGAAGATTACCATTGCATCCAACCATTTAATAATCTCTTTGCGCACCATTTCTTTCATAGAAGGGTTGAGACACTTTTGAGGCTCAATGCTCGGCTTGTTGTCCTTAACCAACTGGATTTTATGTGTGCTTACCCTGGGAGGAATACCAATAATGTCTGCAATTGTCCATCCAATGGCCTTTTTGAATTGTTTGAGCACCACTACTAGGGCATCCACTTGCTCATCATTCAAATCTGCAGCTATTATAATCGGTAAAGTGTTGTTGGGTTCCAAAAATGCATATATCAAATCTGATAGAATGGCCTTCAATTCTAACACCGGTGGGTCTTCTACGGAATGCTTTGTGGGTAGTGAATCTCGATTTTGCAAATATAGCTCAAGTTTAGTTTGGTGTAGGACCATAAGACACCCCTAAAGCATTCATTGTCTCCTCATAGTATAGGATACCATCACCACCATCAATACTGTCTCTAAAGTGTCAACACCGAATCTTACCTCATGTGGTACTTTTGGTTCAGCAACATCTCGATAACAGAAACTATTCTCACATCATTATGTTTTTTGGCTTGCTGTCACACATTGAACATGACCTCATCCTGTCCAAATCTGAACTTGATTTAGCCCTTCTACATATCCACCAAGGTGCGACCAGTGGATAAGAAGGGTCGTCCCAAGATGATAGGAACATCAAAATTAACTTCAAAAACAAGGATCACAAAGCCTATAGGGAATATGAATTTCTCCACTTTAACCAACACATTATAGAGTATCCCTACATGCTTCTTCACTGTTCGATCCGCCATTAACAACCGCATATTAGTAGAAGCAGGGGCTCCCAATCCAAACTTCTTGTAGATCGCAAGGAGCATCAAATTTATACTTGCACCAAAATCACATAGTGCCTTTGTGAACTCCACATCACCTATAGTGCACGGTATGCTGAAAGCACCAGGATCTTCATGATTTTGAGCTAAGGACTTTGTAGTGGTAACACTGAAATGTTGAAGCTCCTGAGAAAGCTTCTGACTCACAGTGCGCATCTTGGTAATCAAGTCCTTCATATACTTGGCATAACCCGGCATCCTCTCCAATGGTTCAATAAGAGGGATGTTGATGGATAGTTGCTTTAGCAAGGAGAGAAAGTGCTTAAACATGCTTTCCTCCTCCCTCTTTTTGATTCTTTGGGGAAAGGGAGAAGGAGGCCTACGGATGGGCTTAAACTTCTGTGGCTCTTTAGTTGCTTCACTCACTTCATCCTTACCACAATCATCTCCTTCATCCGCATCCTTTGTTATAACCATCGCTTCATGAACATCTTCCTTATCAACCAGCATAAGAGGATCAACAGTGCTCTTGCCACCTCTAGTAGTAACCGCCATACATTGCCCCTCATTCTTAGGATTTTGTATTGTGTTGCTATCTAATGTACCTTTCTGGTACAGATTCAACTGAGTTGACACTTGACCAAATTGTTACTCAAACTACTTAATAGCCATAGAGTGAGACTCTATTTTCTGATTTATGCTTGAAATGTCTGATTTCATGCCCCTTAGATTTTCATCTTGTGTCTCAACCTTATTCAACAAGCGAACAAACATCTCCCCAATTTTGGAATTACCTGTACTAGTGTCATAGTTATGTGGTGGCACATAAGGACCATTTCTTGAACTATATCTGCAACCAAATATGCAGGTGGACCCCTGTTCCTATTATAGAAACCACCTCGGTTATCTTTGAAAGTGACATCTCTACCATAGTTCCAACCTTGGTTTCCTTGACCTTGGCACCAATAGTCCTGATTGGACCCTTGGGCCTTCGTCCAGAAACCCCCTACCTGATTATTCACAAAACAAGCAACCTTTTCATAATATGGCTCCTTGTACATGGGTGCACGTGGAGGCTGGTGAACCACTGCATTCACTCTCTCTTGGTTCTGCTTGATCACCACATCCATTTTTGTGCAAAGCTACGTAAGTTGTTGCATAATATCTTCATTAATTTTGGCTTGCTCTGAACCCACACTAACAACACGTGAACTCTTTATGGAAGCTCTATCTTGATGTTCCCATGCATGATTAGTCTTGAACACTTGTTCCATATGCTCAGCAATCCTTGCAAATGGTTGATCTAGAAACATGCCTCCTATGATAGTGTTATCACAATCCTGACTGTTCTCATCAAGGGCACGGGAGAAGATCTCCACCAAGGCATTATCAGCTATCTTGTGGTTAGGGACACTCCTCAAACATTTAGTAAACCACTCCCAAGTACAGCTTATCGAATCACCAGGAAGTTGCTCAAAGTTGTTGATTTGATCTTTCAATTTGAGCTTCTTCGTTCTAGGGAAGTACCTCACAAAAAAGGCCTTCTGCAAATCTGCCCAACTAGTGATTAAATACTGTGGGAGCTCAGATAGCCATAATGTAGCATTACCTGTGAGAGACAATAGGAAGACATGAAGTCCCACAGCATCCATAGACAGATATTATGTCCCCATCACACTATTACAAACAAATGACACATTGTGCAAGTGGTTATGTGGATCCTCTGATGTTAATCTGGCAAATAACTCATGGTTCTGCATCATCTGAAGTAACCCACTGGAGACTATAAACTTTTTGTCTACCAGTAGTGGTGGCAACACAATAGCTCTCGTCACATCCATAGCCATGGGGTTCAACCTATACTAATTTTCACCGGTAAGCATTGTCATTGAAATCCCGAGGCTATGGAATATCCTCCAAAGGGGGTGGGTTCTCATTCCTTTGGTCATCATTATTACCCCGACTCAAAGTTGCATTGACCACGTTGTTGGCATTTTCTTGGGCCATCCTTCTTGCAATTTGTTGAATCTCTAGATCAAATAGAGTTAAGGGATTGCCTTGACTCCTAGTGTTGGGCATACACTACTAGTACACCCTGCAAAGGAACAAAAAAAAAACAAAAGTAAAACAAAAGGGACTAAGCATTAACACTTGAATTATGATTACTAGTGAATTCAACTAAGTCTAGCTGTATTTCTCGGAAATGGCACCAAAATCTTTGATATCGCCCAAGTTACACCTCTTTTCTAGAGGATAAAATAGTCATTGTCAAGATATAAAACTTAAGCAAGGTTAGGGTCAAATCGAAGGGAATATGTAGACTCAACACCAATTCACTAATAAGGAAATCAATAGTTAATCAACTCAATTCCCCAAAGAGGGAGGGGGGTTTTTGCAATAACCAATAAGAAAGTAAACTAAACTAATGATTACAAGAGACGTGTTCCCCATGATTCCCCAACTTAGTATCACCAGATAACCCAATTCTTATCAATAATATAGATTGCAGGATGGAGATTTTAAGTTCACCAAGCCCTTTGGTCAAAGGTGAGAGGCGAATTTCACTATGCGACACCATTACCTATAAGTCCAAATCAACCTCCCCTTCGCCCAGTTCGGTTGATTAGACGAGAACACATCATCAAATCTTGTTAATCAATCTCTTTTCCTATTCATTACTACCTTGGTCAAGTGAGCAACACTAGGCAAGTTCTAATGTTGGCCACCACTAGAAAACATGCACTATGAAGAGAATTAATTAATACATGCATATACCCATTCAAAGAATTATTAAATTATCTAGGTTTACTAAGTTAGATCTTCATGGTTCCCACAACCCTAGTTGTAGATTTAGCTACTCATACTATAGGTAGATGAAGAAACTATGAGTTGCGAAAACATAATTAAGCACTTACCCAATTGAGTTGAAACCAAGCAAATACAAGAAGAATGAGAATCACAAGCTTGAAGATCAAATTAACCCACAAGTGTTTTCTCATTATCTTCTTTCTCAAGTATTGGGTTCTCCAAGTAAAAAAACCTTAAAAAACTGAATAATGACGTCCTCTTTTGTATAATTACCTTAAAGTACTATTTATAGTAATTACAATTGAGTCCAAAAAATAAAAAAATTGGTCAACGGACTCTACAGAAGCTCTCTACGACTCATAATGTGATTTACGAGTCATAGTCTGGGTCTCGTAATCAACTTTTATGATCTTGGACGGCTCTTCTATGGCTTCACTCCTTTCTTGTATACTTCAATTGCATCACCTTATCCCTCACTGGAAATCTTCATGAAACCCATTTATATGACTCATTGAGCTCTCTATGACTCGTATAAAGGGCTGGTATGGCTAATCTGCAGATATCATCCTTCACTAGAATTTTCCATGAAACAACCTGTACAACTCGTAAAATGCTCTGTGACTCATAGATGGTCTCATAAATCACCAAAAATCAGAAAACTTTTGCAGTTTTGCCCCAAGTCATAGCCAACCTACTTTCCTGCAAAGCTAAGCACAAAAACATATAAAAGTCATAAATGTACATTGAGAACACAGAAAATCCTATGTTTTAAGAATCAGAAGTGTTGTATTTTGAAAACACATCAATGACTCTCAGTTTAGGAGCCTTGCGTCCAAAAACGTTAGCCTAAAAATGGCCTGAAGTCAGATTCACTAGGGCGACTTATGGTCCATAGTTGTATGTATGGCCCATAGTATTGGTCCTTGAACATGAGATTTCCAGAAGGGGTAAAGTTTCCAAATGTGGGGTAACCCACAGACCAAGTAACAGGCCTTAGGATACATTATGATTCGTAGGTAGGGTCGTGAGTGAGACGATTATACATGAAGGAAATTTGGAGTTTGCTGGAAGGTGACCTACGTGTTACCAGATGGCTCGTGAAACAGGGTACGAACCATAGAGAGTTTCTTGGAATGAGGCCAAGAAAAATAAAAAAATGGATAAGTATGGAAGGACTCTAAGAAACCAACCACGACCTATAAGTGGTTACATGACCCATAATAATGCTTCATGGTTTTAGGTCCAGCAAAGTCAATTTCTGAGATTTCAAATGTGTTACCAGACAAACGGGACCTATGGCTCGTGGGTTGACCTATGGCCCATAAATGGTGTTTCATAGATTGAATCCAGCAATTTTAGTGAGGGGGTAGTTTTGTCATTTTCGTCCTTCCTATTCGTAAACTATGTCATTTTGGGATCGAAAAAGGGTCCTAAATCAAACTTAAAGCTCTAAGACCCTAAACTTTCATTCATCATTCCAATTTCAAATTTTCTTTAAGGCAAAAGCTCTCAAGAAAAAGACAAGGCAAGAACTATGGTTACCAGAATCTTTCCCAAGCCTTCAGATTCGATTCTCCCAAGTTTACCCAAGGTATGTGAGTTGATTTATGGGTATCCTTCCGCCCATAAAGTTCTTTTTAAGTATTTTACTTTTTTCTTTAAGTTTATTAAGTTATTATGCATGCTTATGATGATTTTATAATATTTATATTATTAAATGTTATTCATGTTATCCTATAACTATTTTACTAAGTATAAAAATATACATGTTTGAGTTATTGATGATGACCCCATGATGGGTTTTGATAATGATGAAGTGTGGGCATTTTCGATGGTCCTTAAAATGAGAAATTTCCTTATATTTTATGCGATTTATGATTGTTCCATTTAAAAAGCCTAGCCTACCTAGTTTCTAAATAAAGCCTTATATGATTTATGAAGATGATTAGAATATTAAAGTAGAGCTTTAAAGTTAAGTTTGTCAAAGATATAAGCATGTTGACAATTGCCCTAAAGATGTTATGATAGGGCCCTAAGATGAAAGCACAATCCTCACTTGGTGGTTCCTAGGTTTGAGCTACTCTTATGATTCTAAGTTATGTTTTAAAGATTCTACGGGATGACTTAGCACCGAGTGGACTTCAGATTGGGACTTATTATGTTAGTTGAGGCATGACCTCTTAAAGCTAAATCTCAATGTCCCTAACTATGTGCCACCATAAGAGCCCTTATAGTCTATGCTAGTGGATACACATAAGCCCATATGTTATGAAAGATGCAATTACGAAGTAACTAAGTTTTAGACATCTACCTTGGCAAGTAGACCCCCCTTCTCCCAATGGAAGGAGTTAAGGCCTTTTCTTAATGGAAGGAGTTCACTGGATTCTATGTAGTAGCTCACATGGTCTTATATGTCAATTTATGATCTACTCTTACAATTTTATAATTCCATGATATGTTTTCATTATATGTGCTTTCTCATGCACTAATTCTCATCGATATTGAGTCATATCCCTTGTGTATGTTTAAGCTTACTTTATGTATCTTTCATCTTTTATGTGCTTATATGTTATATTTATGAATGATAGCATTATAATTTCAGACATGCATTTCATCTCACATATATATTACATTTCAACATATTAATGCATATTTTGCCTGCATGATTTAACCATCTCGGGACAGGCACTCCTCCATTAGCTCGTGACTAATACTCAGTGTTCAAGACTAGCATTGTTATTTGTGGTGAGCTCTTAGTTCAGGACTCTATCATTATTCCACTCCATCTTGTACATATTTTTGAGACAATGTATTTATAGCACTTTTCGAGGCGTTTCCTTTATATGTTGCATAATTATGGATACTTTTCTAGTTGGTGGAAATCGACTGCTACTGGTTTTGTCCATCGATGTAGTAGTTGGTATGCTTATAGAAAATGAATGTTAGTTATCAGATTGCTTTTTTTATGTTGCTTCATTTCTGAAATGCCCCATAGTCCCTTTTCCCTTATTTTTTGCAAATATTTCTATTAAATGCCTATGAATGCTTAAGATGCTTGAGATGGATTGGATGAAGTGCCTTCGGATATCTTATTCACCGTGTGATGAATAGGCTCCTAGGTCGAGTCATTACAGAGGATGACCAATGCTAGGACTTTTAACCCCTAGAATATAGTCCTCCTAACTGTACAAATTGGGGTCGACGTATGCTAGGCTCTCGCCCCTAGGCTGCCACCTTCATGAACCAAGTGAGATCGATCCATGGTACGCTCTTTCCCCTAGGCTGGCACCACACTATATAGATGGTTCCAAGTTATTCTTTAATACTTTGAGATTGTTACTTTGGTGGTCATAATAGTTTTCGGAGCTTCGGAACTATGTACCGCCAATATCGAATATGGCAATAGTCACTTAAGGCAGTACGATAATATAAGAATTAGATGTAACATTGACATACTACTTAGGAATTTAAATGATACAATTGACTTCACGAATGAAAGTAGACTCATCATGCTAGTGCTGAGAAGAGAAAAAATATAAATCTACAAATAAATAACACTGCCACTACTTGAATTGCACCTGGCAAGCTCACTGGTTGATAGTGACACGAGTGTGAGATTTCATACCAAAGAACATGGAATTGGATAGCCTTACAAACCTTGTCGTTCCACCTTTTTATTACTGCAAAGTAATCTCCTTTCTTCTAAATACTTTCTGCAATTGAGTAGGTGATAAAAACTAGTATTAATATGAAATAAACACATTTAGAAAGTCCGCTCATACCCACAAATAATACTCGGGAGTAAGCCCGTAATTACCAAACTAAAGGTGTTCCTTTACTTTCTTCTCTAATTGCATTTGTGATCATACCCCTAATCATCACATACATAAAACATCCCCAAAATAGTATAATATAGTTGGAGCAATGTGAACTTATGATATCCAATTATCGCCTCATCAGTTTCTACTAATATTACATTTTAAATTCTAGATTCAGCTCACAATTAAAGTTAAAGGGGACTTGCCTCCATGGCTGTCCCAACATGTACAAACCACCAGAAAAACCTTCCCACAAGATTACATCATATAAAAGGGACCACTCCTACCTCATTGGCATATACACAATTTTCTAATTAACTCAAGCAAAAGAGAGGAAGAAAAGTGCAGTAGCTTACCTTACTTGTTGGAAATTCTTGTTCTCTAAATTCTCCTCCAATCTTAGCTTGAGATGAGGAATAATATTCAAGAATCCTAAGAGTTTTTTTGACTGCTATATGAAGATAGAGGGGGAATGGAGAGAACTTTAGAAATCATATTTTTCTCAAGGAAAAATGAATGGAAAAGGATGGTTTCATTCCCTTTTAAAAGGACCTGGTTTGGCCAACTTTTTCCTTTATTTTTGCCATAGTTTACCAAGTAGGTGACGCACCTACTTGCCCTTTTAACTTGGGCCTTTATAGACCTCAACATCTTGGGTCTTGGCTGCCCATTCTTCTCTTTTTTCCTTTACTTGAATTGGGATAGAATTGTCAAGAAAATGATTAATGACCTCAGTCCCTATAAGATGGCCAAAAAAGTCTTAGTAGGTGGTGCACCTTCTTGGCCCTTTAGGATGGTCAAGAAGTCTAAATAGGTGATGCACTTACTTGCTTAGTTAAGTCAAGCAAGCAGCTCATTTATTTTATTTCATTTTTTAAATTCTTAATCCCCCATGTTGTATCTTTATACTTCACTATAAACTTTCTATTCAAGTAGCACCTTATTACCTTGAATTTAAATGTTTTCATTGAGTTTAACTTGGACTTATATCCGCTGAAACATATGGGACATCACAAACTTTCAGTCTAATTCAAATTATCACCATTCCTATGAGAAACTTATTCCCTTATATATACAATGAGAGGCTATGTCAAGTATCGTATAAATATGACTAGCGTGTAAAAAATACAAGGTATTACAATTCTTATGATATGAAATAATTTGTAAGGTTATGATATCTATTTTACAAGTTAAGAAAGTATGATTTTGATGAATTATAAATTATGATGATGTCTATCAATATTGCATGATTATGAATTCTTTGGGATTTCACTTGAACCGAATGAGCTTGAGTGAGGGACACTATCTCCAAAGGTCTTAATATAAATCTTTTTGACTCATAAGTACGTGTCGACATAGGATTATGATTATACATCTATAAAATATTATGCTAGTGGATCCACATATGGTATTCACTGTGTTGGTGTTGAGCTTGTAGGGTGGGGTATGGTCTACTTTGATAAGTAGACTACTCTTTCTCTGGTATAGAGGCAACATTGGGATTTCCCGTAATAGTTTGCATGGTTCAATTCCCACATATGCATGTCTATTAGGTTATGAAGTATCTTGTAATGCTTCTATACATGATTTTTTTAAAGATGTATTGCTCATTCATATCTTATCCTTATTCTATGGATAGGTCTATACATATTGCTATCATGCTATGATATTCCTTTGATGCATTGCATGCCTATATACATAATACATTCCAACATACTAATGCATACTCTTTTCCTGTATTATCTAACCATGTAGGGACGGGCAACAGTTCGACACCTTACTTTTGCGGCTAGAGTTGAATATGATACTTGAAGATTTTGGTGAGTTCTCATGCTTCAGCGATAAGCCTTGGCTTTCTTATTTTTATGTTTCTATGTTGAGACTTTTATACGTCTTTTATTATCTTGAAGGTTAGCTAGAGGCATGTTCTAGTCCCCACTAAGATCTAGTTAGTAGAGGCTTAATTTTGGCTATGTTGATGTAATTTCCTTTTATTGAAAGACTCTTGACTCCAATGCTTTGGCTTACTTTTATACTATTTTTCAGCTTGTTTATTCATGTAATTGCTTATTACCTTATATATGCTTATGATATGAACAAGAGGCTTGGATGGGGCGTCTTCGGGTTCCACATTCATTTTGTCATATCTAGACCCTAGGTTTGGGTCTTGACATTTTGATTATTTATGATTGTAACGACCCTCAGTTTAAGAGCCTTGAGTATAGAAAAATTAGCCTAAAAAAAGACCTGAAATCTTGGTTATAGGTTGACTACGGCCCATAAGTTGACATACGACCCGTAGGTTCCATCTTTAAACATAGAACTTCAAAAAGGAAAGTTTCCAAGTGTGGGGTAACCCGCAGACCAAGTGACGGCCCGTGAGATACCTTACGACCCATATATGATTTTGTGAGTGGGACCTCAGATATGAAGAAAATTTGGAGATTTTTGAAAGATGACCCATGAGTTATCAAACAACCCGTAAAATAGGATATGGCCTGTACATGGTTGTCATGGAATGAGGTCAAGAATAAGGTGAAAATGGATAAGTGTGGAAGAACTCTACAGTCCAACCACGACTCATGAATGATTATATGGCCCATAACATATGTACGTAGTTTTGAGTCCAGCAAAATCAGTTTTTAGGAAATTTCAGATGTGTTATCAGATGAAGGGATTTACCACCGGTGGATTAAATTACGCCCCATAATCGAGGTCTTGTAGGTCTATTCCATCAGTTTTAATGAGCAGTTTTGCTACTTTTGTCCTACCTATTCCTAAACTATGTCATTTTGGGGATGGAAAAGAGGCCCTATACCAGTCTCTAAGCCCTAATCCCTTCATTTATTCCCTCATTCTTTACTCTCAAAAATTCTAAGGCTAGAAAGAGGCTTTCAAAGCAAGGCAAGGCAAGAACTAGGGTTTTCAAATTCTTCCTCAATCCTATGTGTTTGTTTCTCTCCAGTTACCCCAAGGTATATGAGTTGATTTATAGTTATCCTTTCACCCATAAAGTTTCTTACTAAATATTTTACCTTTTCTTTAAGTTCCTCAAGTAAATGTGTATGCTTATAATGATTTCATAATATTTATCTTATTAAATGATACTTATGAAGTTTACTATTTTGCTATGTATATACACATATTTGATGAATAATGATGATTCCATGATGGTTTTCGATGTGACAAAGGTTGGGTATTTCGATGTTCCCTTTTAAAGAGAAATATCCTTACGACTTATGTGGTTTATGATTGTTCCATGATAAAACTAAGCCCACCTAGTTTTCAAGTAAATTTTTCTATAATTTACAATGATGATTAGGGCATCAATGAAGAGCTTCAAAGTTAAGTTCATGAGTATAATGTTAATTGCCCTAAAATGTGTTTGAGAAAAATTTGTAAGTTTCAAACTACTCTTATTGATTCCTATTTATGATTCTAGGAATATATTTTAAGGATTTCCATGGGAGGACTTAGCACCAAGAGGGCTAGATATTGAGACTCATTCTGTTAGTTGAGGCATAATCCCTTAAAGCTAAATCTCAATGTCCCTAACTATGTGTCACTATAAGAGCCTTATAGGCTAGGCTAGTGGATCAACGTAGGCCTAAATGTTATGAAAGATGCAATTGCAAAGTTACTAAGTTTTGGACATCTACCTTGCCAAGTAGATTTCCTTTTTCCCAATGGAAGGAGTGCATTGGCCTTTTCCTATGGAAGGAGTTTATTGGATTATATGTAGTAGCTTACATGGTCCCATTGTTGGTTATGATCCTTTCTCACAAGCTTATGAGCTCATGTTATATTTTCATTATATGTTCTTTCTTATGCATTGTCACGTATTGATTTTAAGCAATCTTAAGTTTACTTTATGAATCTTTTGTCATATGTATCCCTTATATATTATGTTTAATAATGATGGCATTACAATTTTATCCATGCATTGCATCTCACATACATAGTACATTCAAACATACTAATGCATATTTTGTCTGCATGATTTAACTATTTAGGGAAAGGCACTCCTCCATCGGCTCGTGGCTAGTACTTAGCGTTCAAGACTAGCTTTATTGTTCATGGTGAGCCCTTAGTTCCAGATTCCTCCACTATTTTTTTCTATCATGTATCTTTACTTTGCTTAAGACAATGTATTTAAAGACCTTCTGAGGCTTTTATGTTCTATGTTTCACTGTTTTAGAGTTCTTTCTATCTAATAGAGATTGACCGATACTGACATCATCCATTTATGATGTGGTTGGTATGCATACGAACAAACAAGTTGATTGTAGTATTTTCATTTCTTTGTTATGTTGCTTCATTGTCAAAATTGGCCCTTAGCCCCTTTCCCTTACTTTTTTGCAAAAACTTTTACCTAATACCTATGAATGTTTAAGATGACCTGGGTCAGGTGTCTTCGATTATCTCATTCGCCATGTGACGATTAGGACCCTAGCTCAGGTCGTTATAATGACTCATGTCCTCTTATGATTTTCATTATAATTTTTATCATACATTAACCATCTTTTTGTTTTACTTATGTGTATTGACTCTTCTATCATGCTCAATTTTGTTAGGTTAAATATCATGATTTATGACATATTGCATTTCCCAAATACTTAGTACATTCAAAGTATATGCATACTTTCCTTACCTACATTGTATCATAATGTAGGGTTTAACAATCATGCTCTTACTTTTCATGGCTAGTATCATATTCTAAGCTAGAAAGTGGTGAGCCCTAATGATTTGAGAACATATTTTGATTTTAGAAGATTTCCTGCTTGTTGATTTTGTTCTATTTTAGACTTTGATGAAGTTAGGACATATCCTAGCAACTCATCTATGATTTAGAAGCTTTTTAAACATCATGTAAAAGAGCCTATATTGTCTTCTTACCTTACTATCCTATGATGAGATTCCTAGACCTTTTTTCTTACTATCCTATGATGAGATTCCTAGACCTTTTTTCTTACTTACGCATTCTTATGTTTTCTCTACTTGCCATATTTATTCTCAATACCTATGTTCTTAGTAGCAATTTTTTTCAAAACTTTTAATTATTGTGTCACGTCTAGGGTCTAGTTTGGGTCATGACTAACTCATTGACTCTTGAAAGATTATTATTTCTAATTTTGAAGTTATGTGAAAAGGAGATAAAATAATTGATGATACCTTCAAAATTTTAAATTTTCTTAAAACTAATTAACTTTATTATCAATAACTCGATAATATCGTGAAAATAGTATAATATCTAAAAAAAACACTATGAAGAAAAAATGTCGATTGAATAAAAAAAAAAGAAAATAGGGAGGAACTCAGCTTGAACATATGAAATGGGGGAAAAGTAGCAGGTGAAGAAGAAGAATGAAAAAAAGAAAGAAAATGGAAGAGGGATCTGGTTAAACGCGGAGTTGGGTGATAGGTGAAGTGGAATTTAAAGTAAATTCAAAATTAAAGTTAAAAAAATTCAAGTCAGAAAGTAAGAGAGGAAAAAAAACAAAAGGATAAAGAAAAAACATAAAATAAAAAAATATAACTTAAATTAAATTAACAATATCATATTATCAGTGTGTGATAATAGTTGCTTTTGAATATTTAGAACTGGTCCAAAAATGATGTAATAATATTAATTTAAAATTATTTAGAAGGATAATAGGATGTCTGCATAGTTTAAGTATCTTTTTGAAAATTCAAAACAACTTCAAGTGTCACTTTATGTCTTTTCTCTATATATTACAATGAAAGGTTACAAAAGCTTGTTGGTGATTGATCATTAGTCTGTATGTAATATGTTACATCAGTAGATATTATAGTAAGTCTATTACTAGTAGAGCATGTTTGGAAGGACGCCCTAGTAATTGAATTTGATGTAATTTGATGTAAGTATATATTGTCTAACCTGTTTGGTTGGGAAAGTAATTACTTAGTCAGCAAGTAATTGGGTTTAAGTGATAGGGTGTAAGTATACTCTCTAATTCATAGAGAAGGGTTGTGAATTATTTGTAATTACATGCTAGTTATTTTTTTTAATTTCTTTCTTTTATCATTAATTTGAATTTTAATTTAATTTATTTTTCATTTTGATTATTTTGAATTCTTTTTGTTTTTATTATTCTAATTTGTTCTAAAACTATATTTTATTTTATAATATTTATTTCATTTCCTTCTTATTCTCAACCTTTATATAACCATGTGATTCCATGTAATCTTTATTTATTCTATGTTTATTTTTTTTTATTAGCATAATTTTATTAGCATTCTAATTTTTAAATTAAAATTGAACTTATTGTTGGATAAAGTTATAAATATACATTTTTTAATCATATTTATATACATTATATTGAAATTTAACATAAGAGTATTATGTTAATTTTTTATTTTTGAATTTAATACTTATGTTATATTTTTTATTAATTGATTTTTGTAGTATTGACTTGATATTTCACATTATATAAGCTATTTATTTTTTATTTATTAGATAGATGACTCTTTTTGAAATCAAATATTTTAACGATTTTACTATGACATGATATTTATAATATTTCATAGTTTCGTCAAACATACATTTCATGATGTTCGCATAAAACTTGTATTTTTAGTTTTTATAATTAATTCAATTAAAAGCTACTAATTTAAAAAAATAAATTGATTTTTTTATAGTATTAGTTAAGAATATATATTTAACAATTATATATTCTCAAAAGACAATATATATCTTAAATATTTAATTTACTATTATTTACAAATACCCTTATTTATCTAATATAAAATTTTAATTTTAGATAATTCACTTTTGTTTTTAAAATTTTATATAACCTTGTAAATACACTCATGCAACCAAATAACACACTTGTAATTACACTGTAACTATATTGTCGTAGACAACCAGGACAGAATAATTACTAGATTATGAAATTGCAAGGGTGATTATTACTATCATATTAATTACACCAATTCTAATTATCACGTGGCTTTCCAAACAGATCCATAGAGTTTGTAATGTGTCTCCCAACTATTACACCCTTCTTGTCAACTTCTATTATCTCCATTAGTATTGGGAATAAACTAGTAATTGTAGATAGTTGGTTATAACTTCGTAGCTTGCATCCTTGATATGCTAAATAGTCAGCTACTTTGTTCCTAGTGTAAAGTGATGGCACACCACCGAATTCTCCGACTCCTTTGATAATTGCCTGCATGAGAGAACAAGTAAATAGTAAATAGGTTGTGGCTTTTCTAGCTAAGTTATTACCTCAATTGCATTAGTTTCCACCTCAATTGGTGTGAGGGTTTTTGATACAACCAGTGGCAAAGCCATACACTTGGGGGTGGAAACTAACATCCCTTCGTTCAAAATTTACTCTATTTAGTTAGGAAAAAAAATTACGTATAGATATTATATATTGATATCTTCTATGTGATTTTATTTCTTTAAATTTTTTCAACTCATAATTAAAATCTCCACCATTGGTTATAACTGGTTGGAGTCCTTTCCGAAGGGCCATAAGTTTTGTCATTGTAGAGTTTTGCGCATGGATTTTCTTGTTGGAATGAATAATCAGTTTCCGTTTGTATCTCCAATAATTGTAATTCCACCAATAGTATGTGGTAGTGGTACTGGTACTGGTACTGGTACGAAAAGTACCATCCATTTTGAGTTAGTAATATCTGGGGGTGGGGTGAGGGTGGGGAGCGAATAGCTATTAAATTTTGATTTTTTCTTGTCAGGGTGGGTAATGATGTTTTTAGTGAAGTTTCATCATGGTTTGTCCATAAGTTTAGGGAAAATTATTTGACTTTTTAAAAAAAAATATAATTCATACCCATAAATTTTGAAAATTATTAAAAATATTTATAAGGTTGTATTATTATTTTATAATAAACATATTATGTGAAAAGTTATGATGCGAATTTGATAAAAGAAGGAAAAAGCTAAAAGCAAATATCATTGATTTGTATGCAAAAAAATTATTTTTACTATTTGTAATTGGAAGTGACTTTGAAGAGCAAGTTTGGATTAAAATTTTATAAAAATAATAATATATGATGGTACAAATTTATACAACAAACTAGGACTTAAATTTAGTCCAAAATCATAAATGATGGATGTTTTTATAAGACAAAAAATTTTTGGATAATTTTAAATTTTTAAAAATTCTCAAATACTAGAAATTGGCCCAAGTTCTAGTTTTTTTTCTAGAACTTGAGATATTTGCCGAGTAATGACAATTTATATGGTCAAACATTACCTCCATATTCACTTTTATTTGTCACTTATTCCTAAAATAGGTTTTATTTTTATTTGTAACTTTTGACACACATTTGACATATCAAAGAAAAATAAATTTTTTGCGTATTTTATCCTTAGCATTAAATACTATTCTCCAAATCATTTTTCAAAACATAACACTTAACATCAATTAGTGGGGACAGTGTAATAAAATATCTATATCAATAATTATTTTCTTAAGGATTGTGCTAAATCAAATAATAACAAATAAAAATGGACAACGAGAATAGTTCCTATTTTTTTTTCAAATAGGTTTGTGGGCAAACTGTGCATCAATCTTTGATACTCCTATTCCACACTAACTTAATTTATGAGGCAACGCACATATATTAAGAAATATATTTAAATACATAATTTAGGATGTGTTTGGTACGAAGGAAAATATTTTTTGAAAAGCCTTTTCTAATTTTTTTTCATGTTTGGTTGGATTAAATGTTTTAAATATATTTTTCAATCAACTCGTCTTCCTCAAATTTAAGAAAATGACTTCTTTCCAAAAACTAAAAAAATAATTTTCAAAACTATCCTCTAACATCAAATTACAACATTTTTTTTCTTACCTCAATACTTCAAATATTTTAAGTGTCTTTTCAAATGAAATATGGAATTTTCCCTTCTTTAAAACTTAGTCATTTTTTAGTTTAAATTTTAGAAATTCAATTTTTCCTTTATTTTCAAAATTAGTTAAATTCGACAAACATAGCTAGATTTTGAATTCTCTTAGAAAAGTTTAAACTTTTTCTAACTTAGATTTTTTCAAGGTCTATATCTAAAATTGATTTTTCGCGAAGTTAGTCAGATATTTTAATCGCCGTCACCCGAAATTAGCGGTCATTTTTGAGTGATTAATTTCTTCTCAAAAATGTAAATTGAACCCTTACCCATTTTCTCTGCTTTTAGGATTTTATTTGTTGAAGTCTTAAAATTAAAATAGGTTTTCTTAAAAATTAAGTGACGACTCTGTGTTTTCAAATAAAATGGTTTTACTTAAATTAATTAAGTATTTAATTGATTTCTCGAAAACAAGTCATTTTTTTTATTAACAAAAAGTAGTAATATTTAAAACTTTATGTCAACAAAATCTTACCTTACATAAACTTTATACTTAAATTACATTTAAATGATAAGAACTCTTTTAATATTTAAGAATTTTAAATATAAAATTTTGCATGTTTATATTATTTTTTAAATACAATTTAAAAATATTTTAATAACAAATATTAAAACTTGAAAAACGTTAAATATTGTCACGACTCAAGCCTAGGGCCTAGACATGACATAGCGCATGGGAAACCCGAAAGGACCCCAAGCAAGCCTCTTAACATATCATTACACATCCTTGATCACGGAAGAGATGAAACAACAATAAGAGATTAGAAATAGGGGCATAGGGACTAACGAAAGCCTTTCATAGCATAAAAACAGCAAAGCGTCAAGAGAGTCAAAGCTCATAGCATCATTACATAACTTGTGCAACAACATCTCTAAACATAGAACATAGCAGGGGTCAAGACAAACAACCGGGCTCACCCTTATAATCAATAGCATATGACATAAGAAGAGTCAATACATAACATAGATCAAGAGAAGTACGTCCTCGGAGTTGAGGACTCACCAACTTGCTTGAATAGATATTACTAGCCACATAGAGGAGGAGGATAATCAAATGGAGCTCTAGTTCCTACATTGTAACATCCTGTTGGCATAGAGTATGCATTAGTACGTTTGAATGTACCAAGTATGTAGGATGCAATGCAATAAGAGATAAGAAATATAGTCAAAATGCATAATGATAATCAATAGATAACATAATAGCAATATGACATGTATGATCAATGCTTAAGTAAATCATGCTTGCAAATCATTCATCTTACATAGAACATAATATATATAAATGTGGGAAGAAACTTTAACCAACATAAACCATGTAACCTAGTCCATGGAGTCCTGATGTCTACCCTACATCAGAAGATAGGGGGAAGTTACTTGCCAAGATGAACCTCCTAAAGCCTAAGTGGATCCACTAAGCCTTATCTGAACCGGGTACTCGCCTCTAGTTCTTGGACTTGGGTACTCGCCTCAAGCCCGGACTCGAGTACTCACCTCTAGCCTTCATATTTAGGGTACTCGCCTCTTAGAGGTTTTGGGACTCACCTCTAATCCCTTCACCTATAGTGGCATGCAGTTTTGGGACTTGGGGAGTCGCCTCTTGTCCACTCGGTGCTATGTCTAATCCCATAGAATATATAAGATAATCATACTTTAAAAACTTGCAACAAACATAGTGACATGGCACGAGTAGCTTTTAACATTATTGACCTCAAATGGTGAGCCTAACTTCAAACGTAAGAATGGGTCATCATCAACATTACCCTTTCATTAACATCAACATCAAAGGCTCACGAGAGGTGTAATTTTTGAGGAAAGGGGCTAAATCCGGCCCTACAACATCATCAATATTTTCATGACTTAAACACATCTTTAGAAATCCAAAATCATCATAAAGTCCATTGAATCATAAATCAACCAATAGATCATCGAAACAATAAGAATCCTTAAAAAGGCATTTTATCAAACATTTGACGGGTTGCAATGCTAGTACAAAATTATGTAATTCAAGAGTGAAATTATGTAAGAAAAATCAATGTAAAACCACCCACCAATAATTGGTAATACACTCATACAATATACATCAAAACCCTTTATCAAATCTCAAGGTAGACCATAGATTCATAGCTCAAAACATGCTTAAACAGTTACACTTTCATGAAACCCAACATAGTTCATAGTCAAATTCATAATAAGTAAGACCCATAAGTAAATCAACTTAAAAACATGAGATTTAGGTAAAAAAGAAGCTTGGGCACCATGGGTGAAAGGACCCAATGGTTGAAACCCACATACCTCAACTTTGGAGTATTCCTTGATGAAGATGGAGATGAGAACTTGAAGCTTGAGTGATTTTCTTAAGATCCAGAATGAGATTTGACACTTGAGTTTTGAGTAAAATATTTGTCTAAGTGTTTGAGAGAGTATTGGAGAATGTCTTGTATGATATGAAGGTGAAATACGGCTAAGTATAGGTACTTTTATGCATGGGGAGGCTTAGGCCCAAGACCCAAAGGCCTTGGACCGGATAACAAAAACTGGGCAAAAAGAATAACATAGGAGTGCGTCGCGCCTTGGATGCGGTTCTTCTTTGGAAATCGTCACTTTGGAATTTTAAATTTTGATAAGGTTTCTCTAAAATCGGGGTTAGACCCATTTCCCACTTAATTTTTCCCCTGAACAAAAATATGAAGTTGAGTTTTTGATATCACGCACGAATTTTGAGATAAATAGAAATTAAGAATTCGGGCACTTTCAAGGCATATTTTCGGGCACTTTTTGCGGTCGTTTCAATATCTCGCCCTTGGGAAAATTCGTCCCTCATTGTCGAAGAAACGTACATAAGAAGAGTAATCAAGAAGAAATCAACCCCAACAAGAATGAAATAATGCACTCAAACACCACTTTCAAAATCCCAACATAAGTGTCAAAATCATCATGAACTTGTCAACATAAACATGAATGCATGCAAATGAAATAACGCTGAAACATAAGACTTAGAATAATAAAAAGGACTCGATTTGTTATCATAAGCTTTAACAAAATGAAAGAGATACAGATATTGCTTCTCCATGCCCGCTCCGGCTCCCCGAGAGACACTCTCGACTTGATGATTCTTCCAATAGGCCTTGACGAATACTACATCCTTATCAATCAACCTTTCTTCCCTTTCATCCAATACCTCCACCGGGTCTTCTCTTAAGACAAATTATCCTCCACAACATCCACAACCTCAAAGAGTTCCATAGCACTAGAGTCACCAGCACATCCCCTCAACTTAGAAGCATGAAGGGACGAACGAACCATATCCATATCCATAGGCAATCCTCATTCATATGCAACCTCATAAATCCTCCTCAACACTCTATAAGGACTTACAAATCATAAACTCAATTCCCTTTCTTACCAAATCAGACCACACCTACATGGGTGGGACTTCCAAGTGAACTTAATCTTCAACATAAGCACACATGGCCTATCTTAGTGTTTAATGACACATCTCCCCCTTGGGAGAAAATCTCCACTTCACCATCTTACACAAAGCGTTCAATTATAATAAGGCGGGGTCAAGATTTTTCCTTGCCTTCACCTCATCAACCAAGAAGGATCTAGAACCATTAGCCACTACTACACCACCATAGCTAACCTTTTCCAACCTAACTCCCAATCTAGCCAACTGATGGACCTCTCTAGTTACCTCAAAGATTCCTATTTTCCATAATTATCATGTAACCTCACATCCATCAAGATTCACAACATCACTCTCAAATGATCCACAAGCTCTCCCTCACCTACGAAAACAACCAGCATATTATCACCAAGGGCCGCTACAAACATAACAAGGTAGGGATTAAAGAGCCTATTCATGAGACCTATAGACATAGTAGGTGCATAAATCAAAACAAAAGACACTACCCCAAATCTAAAATATTGTAAAGAACATCGAAAACCCATCTATCACCAGAACAACTCAATAGAAATGGTTTAGGTTCAACATCACTAACTCTTACAAGATGACAAATGCAACCCTTAGATATCAATTGGACCTTAAGTCAAGAAATGGACTTACCCCTACACTACCACCTTAGAATCTCCCACTCAAGGATAGGTTCATTATGGTGTTGGAATCTAACTCTACAGGCTCTACAATTAACGGAGACACAATATGCATGCAACTAGTCCAATCCAAGTATGACATCAAAATCCGCCACATCAACTCTAACAAGTCACAAAGTAAGACCTATGCAATAAGAACATGGGGAAATTCTTATAGACCTTTCTAACAGACACCAAGGTTCACATAACAACTTCGGACACATAAGAAGCCCATTAGCAACCAAAAGGAATAATGCAAGGAATAGTGAAATTCGGATCCATCAAAATCAAAATCTTCAACTTGCCCATGAAGTACCATGCCAAGTCTAGTGACCCTTACAGGGGTATGGTTGAGAATGTCGATGACCATCCTTATGCTCTTTAGGGACCCACTAACAATGCCTCATCTTATGATCAATTCCGCCATATCCAAAACACGCACCCAAACTGGTTAAGCATTCTCCCCGGTGGTACCTTCCACTCTTGTTGCATAGAAGAGGGGCTTGCCCACCAATACCTTCACCTTGATACTTGGGGCTATCCACCCCATCTTTGGCAACCCTCTCATTTGGAGCATCATCAGACTCTTGACCTTGGAAGCTAGCATCAAATCGAGTCCTCTTGGACCCCTCACTTTTCCTCTTTCTAAGCTTCTCCCCCTCAGGTTGTTCGGCATAAATCATGAGGCAGGACAAAACATATCATTTATCAACATAGTGGTATGACACTCCTCATTCGCCAAATCGGATACACCCATCACAAACTTGTTCATCTTTGACTGCGGATCAGCAACCAATTGTGGAGCATACTTTGAGAGTTTGGTTGAACTTGAGGGCATACTCCTTCACACTCATAGACCCTTGCTTCAAATTCATGAATTTTACCATCTTGGCCTCACTTAGCTCAAGAGGGAAGAACTGGTTGAGAATTGTCACCTTAAACTCTTCCCAAGAATAGCATCATGATTTCCCCTTTCCACCTTCCATTGCACAAATCAAATTTGAGTCACCCCTTTTAGTTGGTAAGCTGCCAAATCATCCTTCTCCTCCGAATTCACCCCTATGATAGACAACACCTTGTACACCTTATCGATGAACTCTTGTGGATCCTCATCCACCTTAGACCCATAGAACTCCGGTGGGTTTATACTTGTAAATTCCCTCACCCTAGATGCCGGAGTGAAGCATGAGGGGCTTGGGCCCCTTGGTTGATTTAATTAGTAATGGCATGGTCCAACAAGGTTATAGCATTTCGGAACTCAATCTTGGTAGCCCCTCCACCTTGGGAGCCTGAGGAGCGGGGTAGGCCGGTTGTCCTTCAGGTGTACGAGCTCTTCTTCCTCTTGGGATAGGCATGATCTAGCATAGCAAAGAACAATCAATAGGGGGGAAATCTTATCTTGACTCCTATAGCATGACATAGAGTAAGAAGAAGGAAAATATTTCCTAGAACATCTCATAGCCTCTTACTCATAGTTGTGGTGCACAACACAACCATGAGTAAGACGCTAATCAAGGCGATGTGTTGGATGTCGAGGACCATTAACAACCTAGTTCTCTGATACTAAGTTTATCACGACCCAAGCCAAGGGCCTAGACGTGACACGGCACATGGAGAACTCGAAGGGGCACCAAGCAAGCCTCTTAACATATCATTACACATTCTTGGTCACGGAAGAAATGAAAACAACAATAAGAGATTAGAAATAGGGGCGTAGGGACTAGGAAAGCCTTTCATAGCATAAAAACATCAAAGAGTCAAGAAAGTGAAAGCTCATAGCATCATTACATAACTTGTCCAATAACACCTCTAAACATAGAATTTAGCGGGGGCCAAGACGAGCAATTGGCCTAACCCTCATAATCAAAAGCATATGACATAAGAAGAGTCAATGCATAACATAAATCAAGAGAAGTACCTCTTCGGAGTTGAGGACTCACCAACTTTCTTGATAGATATTACTAGCCACGTGGAGGAGGAGGATGATCAAATGGAACTCTGGTTTCTACATGGTAACATCATGTAGGCATAGATTATGCGTTAGTATATTTGAATATACTAAGTAGGTAAGATGCAATGCAACAAGAGATAAGCAACATAGTCAAAATGCATAATGATAATCAATGGATAGCATAATAGCAATATGAAATGTATGATCAATGCTTAAGTAAATCATGCTTTGCAAATCATTCATCTTACATTAGAACATAATATATATAAATGTGGGAAGAAACTTTAACCGACAAAAACCATGTGAGCTAGTCCATGGAGTCCCCATGTCTATCCTACTCTGGAAGAGAGGAGGAAGTTACTTGCCAAGGTGAACATTCTAATGCCTAAGTGGATCGACTAAGCCTTATATAAACCGGGTACTCACCTCTATTTCTTGGACTCGGGTACTCGCCTCTAGCCTTCATATTCAGGGTATTCGCCTCTAGCCTTCATATTTAGGGTACTCGCCTCTAGCCTTCATATTTAGGGTACTCGCCTCTAGATCACTCGGTGCTAAGTCTAATCCCACAGAACATATAAGATAATCATACTTTAATAACTTGCAACAAACATAGTGACATGGAATGAGTAGCTCTTACCATTATTGACCTCAAATGGTGAGTCTGACTTCAAACATAAGAATGGGCTATCATCAATATTATCCTTTCATTAACATCAACATCAAAGGCTCATGAGTGGTGTAATCTTTGAGGAAAGGGGCTTAATCCGGTCCTACAATATCATCAACATTTTCATGACTTAAATACATCTTTAGAAAGCTCAAAATCATCATGAAGTCCATTGAATCATAAATGAACCAATAGATCATCAAAACTTTAAAAATCCTTAAAAAGGCATTTTATATAACACTTGACGGTTGTGCAATGCTAATACAAAATCATGCAATTCAAGAGTGATATCATGCAAGAAAAATCAATGTAAAATCAACCACCAATACTTAGTAATACCCTCATGCAAAATACATCAAAATCCTTCATCAAATCTCAAGGTAGATTATAGATTCATAGCTTAAAACATGCTTAAACAGTCACACTTTCATGAAACCCAACATAGTTCATAGTCAAATTCATAATAAGTAAGACCCATAAGTAAATCAATTTAGAAATATGAGATTTAGGTAAAAAGGAAACTTGGGCACCATGGGTGAAAGTACCCAATGGTTGAAACCCACATACCTCAACTTTGGAGAATGACTTGATGAAGATGGAGATAAGAACTTGAAGTTTGAGTGATTTTCTTGAGATCCGAAATGAGATTTGGCGCTTGAATTTTGAGTAAAGTATTTGGCTAAGTGTTTGAGAGAGTATTGGGGAATGTCTTGTATGATATGAAAATGAAATATGCTAAGTATAGGTATTGTTATGCATTGGGAGGCTTAACCCAAGACCCAAAGGCCTTGACCGGACAACAAAAATAGGGGGAAAAAATAACATAGGAGCGCGTCGTGCCTTGGGCGTGGTTCTTCTCTGGAAATCGCCCACTTTGGAATTTCGAATTTTGATACGGTTGTTCTAAAATCGGGGTTAGACCCATTTTCCACTCAATTTTGCACTCTGAACAAGAACATGAAGTCAGATTTTTTATATCATGCACGATTTTTGAGATATATTGAAATTACGAATTTAGGTACTTTCGAGGCACATTTTTGGACACTTTTTGGGATTGTTTCAAATATAGTAGATATCAACACATTATAAGAATCATAAAAATTACATAGTTCATAAGTGTCGGTACCAGTTAATAGCAACCAAAAATAGCCACACATTAATATTGAAGTTTTGCATATTTATTAATTATTGTATTCTAAAAAAATTAAATTAAATTTTTGAATAATTAAGTGACGACCCTAGTCAACGACAATTCAAGAGAGTACTTATGTTGATGTTGCAGTCTTGTAATCCTATGTTGTGACGATTTGATAACTTGTACACCAATCTATGTTTGTTATTAATATGATCTCTAAAAGTAATTTTAAGTAGTTTGAAAATTATCATGTTTAAATAAATTTACAATATGTATTTGAATAATTTTGATGTACAATTTGAAAATATTTTACTCAAAAAGTCAAAACTCAAAATATTTTAAAATATTGATCTTAATTAATTACACTAAAAAATTTTCTACCGTAACTCAGTTAATAATAGATCGTTTATATTTTATAAACATGCTTATAGTTTTTAATTATAAAAATTTTACAGTTACATCCTTCAATAATGTTATTCCTGTTTTTCTAAAAACATTCAAACTTAGTAGAATGTAAATCCTAAGTGAATGAAGCAAAGGGTATTTATATAAATATAATATTTTTATTTTAAATAATTTATATTCTTATAGGAAGGCATCCTTTTATTGACAAATTAAATGGACTGAAGTACATCTCACTTTTCAAGTAATTAAAAAATGATGTTGTTAATTTTTTCTTACCAACTTTTCTCCTCCTAAACCTCATTTTCTTTTGGAAAATAATATTTTTAAGAAATTCAGCTATTATTTTTTTATGATTAGTCAATTGTTAATTTATTTTATTTTTTATTTTCGTAATTTGAGAAACATTTGAGGTAAATGAAAATTAAAAGAATTGAAAAGTTGAGTAGTAAAATTAAAGAAACGAATATTTTATCAATCATCATCAAACCTTTAATTTATTATGCATAAATTATTTTCTTATTTTTTATTATATAAAAAAGTCATTTAACTTTAAAATTTACTACACAAAAATAAATTTTATTCTTTCATCACATAAAAGTATTCCATATTTAATTTTTATCACATTAAAAATATTTTAATTTATTTTTAAAAGGTGTGTATGATATTTACAATATATATGACTACAAACATATCCGGGATAATTTTTTTTTGAAAGAATTCCTTAATATTTTACTTCAAAGTATAAAATTTATTGGTGTATATGATATCATATTTGCTTTTATTAATTTGATTTTTCTTATGTAATTTTAAGCATTCTAAATAATATTGAAGAAAATATGATTCAAATTATATTAAATTCAAGATATATTAGTCCAAAAAATAAGTATTACGGATTAATATAATTGGGTTAATTAATTAAGTCCAATAAGATATAGATTTAATTAAAAGTCCAAATTCATTTATTTAGACTGCAAAAGATGACCTACTTTGTTAGGCCCAACATCCTTCCATCCTAGAGGCCCACTTGATGCCACGTGTCGGATGGCGTGGCATGTCAAGTCAAACAAAGAACACAATAGGATCACGTCATGTGTCAAAGATGACCTGACATTCTTATCTCAATTAAAGGCCAATAAAAATGTGTCACATGTACAAGTGATGTGTTCGAACTAATCAAATATCGTCATGTCACTTGAGACCTATTCTAATCACTTTTCCTGTGTCGTGTCACCTTAAATCTGATTAGCCAGAAGAAAGTCTGATTCCATCATGACTCCTCCATTCTACAACTATATATAGGGGTCCTCATAATTCATAATTGACATCAAGAATTTTAACAAGAAGTTAGAGAGAGCTCATTGATCAAACGCCGTAAATTTCTCTACAAGCAACAACAATTCAAAAAATCAAGCATTCAAGTTCAAGAACGCATCAAGATCAAGACCACCATATTCAAGAACAAGCCCAAAAGCCCTTGGATTCAAGTACAAGTCAAGATCAAGTTTAAGAACAAGTTTATATCAAATTCAAGTTCAAGATCATCAAATCATTTAATCAAGATCAAGATCACCGAATTCAAGATCAAGAACAAAAGCCGTTGAATTCAAATACAAGTAAAGATCAAATCCATCACATTTTTCAAGATCAAGCTAAAGAGCCCTTGAATTTATATTTGAAAAGGCGAATCAGAGGGTTCATAGAGATTGGAGCTAGAACTCACTCCTTGAGATAAAATACAACGATAGTTGCAATATTTTTCATTCCTTAAATATTATTTTTTAAATGTGAATTTTTATTGTCATACAAATTCTGTGACGCTCAATGGGATAATCTCCACCTCTCATCTCAACTTTTCAAGCATCAAAGAATCCTAAAATGGCTTCCAAGAAGACCTCCCAATCAACTTCCTCTAAGGCTGCTGATTCCAAGTTCTCCACTGAAGTAGAGGGAATCCTAGGTGTTACTTTTGGAAGTGTTGGAGTTGTTACAAGGAGCAAAACCACTATGCTAGGACAATAAACAGTGTCATCCGCACTAACTCCTAATTTTGGATATTCAACTCCAAAGAAAGCGAAGTCCTCTACAAATGCTCTCGAAGGAGGAAGCAGTTCGCTGAGAAGATCAAAAAGACTTTGGCTCTACTTGAGGTCTCTGGTTCCAAGAACTCTATCGCGAATAAAGACCAGGACTCATCCAATGAATCTTCTCTATATGCATCACGTAATGTGAGCCCTCTGAAGATCAACTGTCACTACCATGCTACCCTTCAATGCCTCCAACAGTCATGCAAGCAATGATAACTAATGCTTCATCCACAAAGGAACAACCTGCAAATCTGGAAAAGATAATTGAAGGATTGACCAGGATGTACAACACCCAAAGTCTTGCATCAGTAAGTTGATGGATAGAGTAGATGGCTTACTAGATGGGGAATCTAGCCATGCACCTGGGAAGGACATTGAAATTCTAAAGACTGAAAAATCCTGTGAAGTAAGCATCTTATATCAAGGAGATGTCGGTTTCTGCCGAAGGGATGAACCCACTTGATCAATTAAAGAAGTTCATCAAATGTACCATCAAAGACAAGTATAAAGTCTCTGCCAAGTCTTCCCATATGTATGCCAAGCCTTAAACTGCGAGGATTCAAAGCCTTAAAACGCCTGCTGGTTATTAACCTTCCAAATTTTAACGTTCGAGGGCAAGGGAAATCTGAAACAACATGTGGCACACTTTGTTGAAACATGTAATAACTCTGGGACATATGGAGACTATCTCGTCAAGCGGTTCGTTCACTCTTTAAATGGGTATGTCTTGGACTGGTACACTGATCTTGAACCTCATTCCATTAATAGTTGGGAGCAACTAGAGCATGAGTTTCTCAACCGCTTCTATAGCACAAGGCACACAGTGAGCATGGTAGAACTCACAAATATTCACCAAAGAAAAGATGAACTAGTCATCGACTTTGTAAATCGATGGAGGAATACGAGCCTTAATTGCAAAGATAGACTTAGTGAAGCTTCTCAAAATGCCCCAAAAATATGCTTTAGAAATGCTTATTATCGTAATTTTCATATATCTCAAAATCTGTACGTGATATCAAAAATATGACTTCATATTCTCGATCAGGGGGAAAAATTGAGAGGGAAATAGGTATAACTCGGATTTTATAGGACTCGTAGCGAAAATTCATTTTTGTGAATTTTCAATTTTTAGTGGAAGTTTGTGCCCTGGCCGCGACAAGCCAGGGGTGCAGATTAGTATTGGACTGGAGTTCGCGTCTGGTCTACATCGCGCCAAGGGTATGGACCAGTGTATTATTTTCCTTGGTTTTTCTATCTCATCCAAGGACATTGGGG
>JAOTQR010080018.1:0-10150 GCA_025774065.1 Solanum ossicruentum
TTCCTAATTATCCGTAAAATTAGGTGGCGACTCTGTGTCTTTTCGAATCTCGAGAATTAGTTTTGCTTAAATTAATTAAGTTTAAATTAATTCTTGATTTTCGAATAATTTTCAATTTTCTTTTAAAGTCGGTCATTTTTCGGCATAACACTAAGTATGCAGGCTGCAATGCATATGACCTACTAAACCAACATTCAATGTTAGATGGAAAAGACACATAATATAGAAAGAAATATATATCCAAAAAATAGTAGTACAATAATATGCATGAAATCTGTGTTGCATGAATGCTAAAGTACTTTGTATATATGAGGATGAGACCGTAACCGACATGAGACCAAGTGAGCTATGCCTTGGAACCCCATTGTCTTCCCAACAATGGATAAGAGGTGATCTACTTGTCAAAGGTGGATCCTTAAAATTCTTTCCCCTTGGGGCATAAACATAATCCTATGCTAGGCACATAGTTCAAGGAAAAGAGTATGGACCTTTGGGGATAGTCCACGCTGACATCCAATCCATTGGTACTAGGTCACTATCCTACTAGAATACATACATGCATATACATATATATATATATATATATATATACACATGCTTGTAAATGAGACATAAGACTTCAAATTGTTTACATGCATTCTTAGGCGTAAAGGCCAAATGACATTCTACATAATCATGCATAAAAGGCTCAAAAGCCAACACATTATTCATGTAATACTTTCATGCATAGTGATAGCTCATTTGGAGAACCTTTTTGAGAGATGATTATGGACCCTTGGGGATAGCCTATTCCGACTCAAACCTGAATCAATGCTCCCCTAAACATAGTGGTGTAAATACCCATAAATTGTTCCTTGAGCTATAATCTTAGACATTTATGTGATCAAATTCTTGTCATAACCATAATCTTATCAAAATCATATACATGAATATAATTGGGCTTAGTCCACTTCATAATTTCATAAAAATCTAATGTACATGAATGCATATGCTATGGATGAGATCAGAATGACATGGCTAACATAGGTTCAAACTCCATTCAACAATACAGTATAAGATTCAAGTGAAAACATAAGAAAATTTGTATTTAAAACATAATATGGACTACCCATGCTTAAAACAAGCTTAAAAGGGACATGCATATTCATATTTTCATAAATTCAATATAAACAATCATAATAAGGCTTCAAGTAGCTTTAAATCATAAATAAAGTACAATCACACATCAATTGAATTTAAATAAGCATAATAATGAAAACCCACTTCTAAAGTAAGCTTAAATTCATGAGAATTTCTTGAAAAGATTTGGGTCTCCTTGATTTGAAGGAACCAGTATCAAAACCTGCACACCTTCATTAAATGAAGAAGTTCCAAGAGTAATTTGAAGAAGAATTGAGTTTCCCTTGATTCCCAAGTTGAAATCTGCAAGAGTTCTTCGAGATATGTTTGAGAGTGAGTTTAATTCTAGAGATTAAGGGTTAGTCTTGAATGAGGGTTTAGAATTAGAGTAACAATGGTTTACAAATGTAAATGAGGGTTTAAAAGTCTTAAAAAGCTTTGGAGATGAGGTATTTTTTTTAAAAAAACTTTGGAGATGAGTCAAAATATCAAAAACACCCCAATAAACCACCCCTTTAAATTTGATATAGACCCTCTCAAGGTTGGCTTCACGTTTCGTGAAGCTCTTCACGGTCTGTGAAGGCTCTGGTCTAGTCCAGATAAATTTTACGAAAAAGGACATAACTTCTTCATCCGAACTCCAATTGAGGTAAAACCAGATGCGTTAGAAAGATAATTCAAAGAGCTTCAATTTAGTAAATTGTGGTATGTCATTTTGTGCTAAGAGATATATCCATTTAAAATTTACCCTTTTATCGGTACTTGTGAAACACTTAGCCAACGGAATTCCTTTGAACTTGGCTTTATGTAAGAGACCCATAATGGCCTTAAACAGTATAAATAAGGTTGAAGTGAAGGCTTGAAGGTGAACTTAGCTTGAGCTTTAAGATCCCATATTTAGAAAATTTTTATGAAATTTGCTTCACGTAAGGGCCACATGGCCCGTGAACTTCCACATGGCCCGTGAAGGTGGCTGTGTGGCAACCTTTGCTCCAAACTGATGGTTTACAAGCATAAGGCCATCACACGGCCCTCCACATGATCCGTGAAGTGTCATACAACCCGTGTCAGGTCCTAATATGGTGTCCCTTAGCTTGAACTCCTCACTAAGGCCAACACCTAATTTTTGAGGCCAATTGTCACCTCACTGGAGGCCACACAAGCCATGTGACCTCACACGGACCGTGAGGTCTCCCTTGAAGTGTCACTTTGGTCCAAAAATTCCCAAAAATCAAAATTTTCAAGCTTCAATAAAGTCGTACAATGTCCGGGTCATTACACCAGGTAGGGAACGAATAAAATCCACTAGAGACAACCAGCAAAACCAAGTACTCTATTCTTTTAGGGACTCTATCTAGAGGGAACTACAATGCAATGTGATGGTTCAAATCCTCACCTAAGCTTGGCTACATAGTTTGACGAGTGCGAGTTGATTTAACTTTTGCTCTTTTGGTGATCAATATTCCTTCCAAGGCTCAATGCTCATAAGACAATCAATCCCATCAAATCATCTCAATCAACTCATCTCAAATAATCCTCCTGGAGGCACTCATCATTTAATTAGTCTCATTGGGACTCTCATCGTTTTACCAATCAACATCTCAACCAGTAACTCAAGGCTTAGAAAAAATATTAGGAAACAAATCGAATAGACAAATCATTAGAATTCATTTATGGAGACTCATGGGACTATCAAGCTCTATCAACTTATCATCTCATTACTCTCACATCACTATCACAATTGACATTCTCAAGTCAAGGCTCTAGACTCAATCCCTAGGTTCATTCATGCATGCTTTCAAAATTATCATGTAGGGTTATGCAATATCTCATGAAAATATTCAATTCAAGAAAGATAAGTTTATGATGATCATCAACAAATGAAAACACATGTAAGTAATATAGTTTTCAAGAAACTATTCAAGAATCATGTATGTAGACTAATTAGACTTTCAACTCTTCTATGACCATATATGGGGCAAATGAGAGAACAATCTCATGCTTTTAATTTAGCCTTACATACCTAGGATACCACTATCAACAATCTGCTTTAAGAATTGCCTTCGAATTCTCCATCTACGCTTCTCTCTTCTCTTCTCTCAAGCCCTAACTTTTCAATGACTTAGAAAGGACTTGGAATTGGGTTTTTGACCTTTTTTACACTAAAAATGACCTATTTTGATCGTGTTTTGAGTTTAGAAGGGGATTGGGAATTGTTCGGAATATGACTCATAAATGTTAAAAAATGTTTACACTACGGGAAAGCGGCTCCATGTCCATGTGTATTTTTTTTGAGAAATTTTTCAAATGAATTGTCCAATCTCGTAAAAAATTTTTGAAAAAAATATGTATAGGTCCGCTACAGAGGTGCGACATGCCTTTGTCGCGCACTCACACTATTTTTTGTTTTCAGACTGAAAAATTAGCTTTTGATCCTATCGTTGTAAAAATCATCCAAGACCATTTCCCACACAATATTTTATGTTAATCGCATATCCGGCCTCAAATTTGCAAATAGAGCGTGGGAAGATGCGTTATGTGCACGTCTCTACTCTAGGATATTTTGATAATTTTATCGGGTGTTACATAGTCTCCTCCTTGGGATCATTCATCTTTGAATGATGAGTAAAGGTGGAAATTTAGGCATGAATATACTCAAAACTCATCTCAACATTCATATCTATCAATCAAACTATGACTCTTCCTCAATCATCAATCAACTCTGCTCGGAAACTCAAGAAGAAACAATCAACTCAAGAATAGACAATCAATTTAGTTAAGGGTATGGAAATTACCTTAACATTCTCATTATTAGGCATGAATAGGTTTGGATATCTTGCTTTAATCTCTTCCTCAGCTTCCTATGTGGCTTCCTCAACGAATTGATTTCTCCACAAGACTTTGACTGAGGCTATCTCTTTGGTTCTCAATTCGCAAAACTGATGGTCAAGGATTTTGACCGAAATCCCTTCATAGGACAAGCTATCCTTCACTCCAGTACTCTCAACAGGGATCACCAAGGAAGGCTCTCCCAAGCGCTTCTTCAATATCGATATGTAGAACACTGGATGAATGTTGTCTAACTCAAAAGGCAACTCTAGCTCATAAGAAACCTTCCCAATCCTTTTCAAAATTTGATATGGCCTAATATAACATGGACTCAATTTACCCTTCTTCCCAAATCCCATGACACCCTTCATAGATGACACTTTCAAGCATACCTAATCGTTTACCTTGAACTCCAAGTCTCTCCTCCTCACATTGGTGTAGGATTTCTAGCGACTTTGTGCAGTCTTCAACTGCTCTTTAATGACCTTAACCTTCTCTATTGATTGGTGGACAAGATCAAGCCTAATCAAATCTGCCTCTCCAACCTTGAACCACCTAATTGATGATCTATATCTCCTTCCATGCAAAGCTTCGTGAGAAGCCATTTAAATTCTTGCATGATAACTATTGTTATATGCTAATTCAATTAATTGTAGGTGATCATCCCAATTTCCCTTGAAATCAAGAACACAGGCTGTCAACATATCCTCTAACATCTAAATTGTATGCTCTGCCTGGCCATCTGTCTGTGGATGAAAGATTGTAATCAAATTCACTTTCATACCCAATCCTTTCTAGAAATATTTCCAAAATTGGGAGGTTAACTGAGATTCTCTATCCGAGATGGTGGACAAGGAAACCCCATGCAACCTCACAATCTCGTGGATGTACAACTTGGCATACTTCTCTGTAGTGTTAGTTGTCTTAACTTCTAAGAAGTGAGCCCATATGGTCATCTTATCCACAATCATCCAAATCGAATCATATTGCTTTCAAGACCTTGATAGACCAGTAATGAAGTCCATATTGATCATATCCCACTTCCATTTAGGAATCTCAAAGTTCTGAGCCAATTCACATGGTCTTTAATGCTCTAGTTTCACTTGTTGGAAATTTAGGCACTTGGAAACAAACTCTGCAATATCCCTCTTCATTCTACTCCACCAATAGACTTCCTTCAAGTCATGGTATATCTTGGTAGAGCCAGGTTGAATGGAATGTCTAGAGCTATGGGCTTCTGCCATAAACTTTTCTCTAATACCATCAACATCTTGGATGTACAATCTACTTGGTATCTCATCACTCCATCTCCCCTTTGGAGAATACCATCACTTTTTGTATGTGGAAAACCTCTTTCAATTGGAGTATGACAAGATCTTGGTCTTATTTTTCTTTCACCTCTGCAACTAAGGATGAAGAATACCTATTCTGAACATTGACTCCTCCCTCATTATTCTCCTCAAGTTGAACTCCTAGTCGAGCCAATCGATGCACTTCTTTAGCTAATTCCTTCTTTCCTTCCTCAACATGGTTTGTGCTACCCATTGATAACCTATTAAGAGCGTCATCAATAGTGTTAGCTTTACCTAGATGGTAAGGAATGCTCATGTCATAATCTTTGAGAAACTCCAACCATTTCCTTGGTCGCAGGTTGAGCTCTTTTTGATTGAAGACATACTACAAGCTCTTGTGATCGGTGAACATATCCATATGCACCCCATACAAGTAATGGCACCATATTTTAAGTGCAAACACCACTACTGCCAACTCAAGATCATGGGTCGAATAATTCCTCTCATGAACCTTAAGTGGTTTGGAAGCATATGCTGTCACTTTCCCTCTTTGCATCAACACACATCCCAATCCAACTCTTGAGGCGTCACAATATATTATAAAGTCCTCTGTCCCCTCGGGCAAGGTTAAAACTTGTGCAGTAGTCATTCTTGATTTCAACTCTTGGAAGCTTTTCTCACCTTCATTAGACCACTGGAACTTGACCTTTTTCTGAGTCAATTTAGTCAACGGCATGAATAGGGAAGAAAATCCCGCAACAAATCTATGATAATAGCCTGCCAACCCCACAAAACTTCTTATGTCCGTTGGAGAGATCGGTCTGGGCCAGTTCTTAACCACTTTAATCTTTTGAGCATCCACTTGAATACCATCACTAGAGACAACATAGCCTAGGAAAGCCACTAATTTAAGCCAGAATTCACATTTCAAGAATTTTGCATACAACTCATGGTCCTTTAGTGTTTGGAGGATAATTATGAGGTGATTTGCATGCTTCTTCTCATCTCTTGAATACCCCAAAATGTCGTCGATGAACACAATCACAAACATATCAAGGTACTGTCTTAACACCCTACTCATGAAATCCATGAAGTGTAACACCCTAATGTTTTTAAGCTAAGACTGAGATATCCTTCAGATGATATAGGATTTTATTTAATGATTCCTAATTGAGTATAGGTCTTAAAGTCAATTCTAAGTGTGGGAATAGAACTGGAGATGATATAAGGTCGCAGTTCTAATGTAAGATTTATAAAATTTAGATGGACCAATAACGTTTAGGTTGTATATACATGTTCGGATCAATTCCCAAGTATTTAAAGTATATTAGATGTGATTTAGAGTCATAAGGTGTCTTTTACATCAAGCCAAGTTCAAACAATTTCAATAGACTAAGTCTTCGTATGAGTTGATAGAAGGGTCAATTTCAAACGATCATATCTCCTAAAATATAATGAGTTAGGTTACCCATAATTTATCAATCAAATATATTTGAATTAGCTTCCTAACGCATCTAATATCGCCTTAATTAGAATTTGGAGTAGAAAGTTATGACTATTTTACTGAAGACTTGCAGAGTTGTCTGAAGGTCCGTGATAGCTCTGCGTCACGGACCTGATGCGAACCCTTTCTGGATAACTAAATGGCGTCCTTTCTTTTTGTTTTTAGGGTACTTTTATCCTAAAAACTTTGGGGATTTATTTAAGGTCCCAAAAAGCATAAAACGTGAGTTTTTTCATAAGTAAAACCCTCTCCTTCACTCCTAAACATAAACACTCAAGAATCATTAAAAAAAATCATCAAGTTAGGATTAACTTTCAAATTCATCCTCAAGGTAAGTTATTTTTCGTAAATTTCAATCAAACCTACCCAAATTTCTTCATCTATTCATGAATCTCTAATAGAATCTTAAATCATAACCTAGGGTTTCAAGAAAACGAATTCAAGAATTCCAAGAAAGGATTTCTTGATTCTTCTTCTTCAAGAATTAGGGTTCTTCATCAAGAACTCTGACGATTCTAAGTCAAGAATTCAAGAATCAAAGAGAATTTCTTCAAACAATATCTGCCCAAGTTCTTCCACTCTAAAAGAACTAGCAAGATCAAGGATTTTCTCCAAGAAAGGTAGTATTCATCAAATTTTGATTGTAATATCAACTTTTCAAGTATGTAAGGCTAAATAAAAGAATGATACTATTCTCTCATATTCCCCGTAGATGGTCGTAGAAGAGTTGAAAGTCTAATGAGTCTACATAATGATTCTTGATGGGTTTTCTTGTAAATTATTTTAATTACATGTATTTATTATGTTGATGATCATCAAAAATTTATCTTTATTGAATTGAATATTTTCATGAGATATTGCATAACCCTACACGATAATTTTTAAAACAAGCATGAATGAAGATAGGGATTGAGTCTAGAGCCTTGATTGAGAATATTGATTATGATTGTTATTGTGATGTGAGAATAATGATAGGTTGATAGTACTTGATGGTCCATGAGTGTTCCCAAATGAATTCTAATGATTTGTCTTTTCGATTGTTTTCTAATGATTGTTCTAAGCATTGGTCTATTGATTGAGATGTTGATTGATGAGATAATTAGAATCTCTTTGAGACTGATTAAGTTATGAGTGCCTCCACGAGGCTGATTGAGATAGTTTGATTAGAATGGATTGTCTTATGAGCATTGACTCTTGGGAGGAGTATCGAGTAGTGAAAGAGTAAGAGTTAATCCAACTCATACTCATCAAACTACGTAGCCAAGCGTAGGTGAGGATTAAGACCATCACATCACATTATGTTAAGGTCCCTTCTCATTAGAAGTCCCTGAAATAATAGAGGACTTGTGGATTGCGTCTCCATTTTAGGATTGTCCATTATGGTTTCAATTCGTTCCCTACCTGGCAAGTACAAAACTACTGTGGCAACATCAGCGTGATTATTGTACAGTCACTGGCTCATAAGTGATTGCTGTCAGATAAGAGAAACTCCCAAAAAGTTTCCACCTGGAGTACTCTGAGTTGAGACGAGATGAGATGTGATGAGATGAGTTGAGTTAAGTTTCTTTGAGATAAGTCTGATTTGATTTATTAGATTTGATTTTGTTGATCAATCACTTGTCTACTCTTTATTCTTGCTTTAGATAGACATTTGACATATTAATTTATTATTATTCTTGAGGTGATTGATGTTTTATATTATTCTACCTGTTTTGGTTTCATTCAGCTATTATACATACCGTACATTTTATGTACTGATGCCACTTGGTATTGCATCATTTTATTATGCAGACACAGTGATTAAAGATCATCAAAAAGTGCATCATTCAGTATCTAGGACATTCAACTGAATGTTGAGCCTCCCCTGCTCTAGAGGATTCATTACTTTTATTTCATCTTGCTTATAGAGTTAGACTTGATAGCTCATCTATTTTATTTGAGGTAGCCATGGGTTCGTCACTGGCACCACTTGAGAGTGATAGAGGCTTCATAGACTAGAGCCGAATGATGATTGTTAAGACTTGTTGAGTTAGTTCTTTCTACTTATTATGACTCAAGCCTAGGGCCTAGACGTGACACGATGAATAGAAACCCGAAGGGATCCAAACAAGTCTCTTAACATATCAATCACACATCCTTAGTCGTGGAAGCAAAGTAAACAACAACAAGAGGTATGAAACAAGGGAAGCGGGACTAAAAGAAGTCTTTGATAATCATAAAAGCATAAAGAGACAAGCTTATAACATAAATACATCATAATATTCCAACAATACCTCTAACATAGAATGGAGCGAGGGACAAGACATTTTTGGGGCTCACCCTCGTAATGACAAGCGTTCAATAAAAGAAGTCTCAATATAGCAAGAGTAGTGAAGATAATGTCCCCGGACTTGAGGACTCACCAAAGCTTGCTTCAATGGATCATACTAGCCACGTAGAGGATGATCAAGTGTTGCTACGGTTTTTACATGATAATATCATGTAGGCATAGAGTATGCGTTAGTACATTTGAATGTACTAAGTATGTATGCTGAAATGCAAACAGGCATAAGACAATATAGTCAAAATGCATAGTAATAAGCAATAGATAAGTGAGATCTCAATATGGCATGCATAGTTAATGCTTGAAGTAAAACATGTTTGTAAATCATTCAACTTGCATAGAACATAATACAAGTGTCGGAAGAGACCCTAACCGACAAAGGCAAGACCAAGTGAGCTACGACTTGAAATTCCAATGATTACCCCTCACCAGTAAAGAAGAGGTCTACTTGCCAACGTGAACCATACTTTACCGTACCAAAACCCATCCCATTTTGGAGAAATAAACTCCCTTACAGGAACCTGTCCTATTTCGGGGTGGATTTCATGATAAAGTGCACTAAGTGGATCCACTAGTATAGCAAGGGTAAATCATAATCCTATGTTGGCACATAGTTTGAGGAAAGGAGTATAGACCCTTAAAGATAGTCCACACCGATATCCAATTCATCAGGGCTAAGTCTAATCCCACGGAATATTTAAAATAATCATACTTTAAAATTGTGTAAGAAACATAGAAACATGCCATAAGTAGCTCTTAAACATACTTGACCTCTAATAGTGAGCCTAACTTGAAAAAGGAGAGTAGATCATAATCATACAATAACCATTGCTTTAACATGAATGACTCACAAGAGGTAAAATCTTGAAATAGGGCTTAACTTGATACTTGTAACATCATAGAAACTTTTCATGAATTCAATACATACTTGAAATCCCTTAATCATCATATAGTCACTTGACTTGTAAATCATGAAATAGGTCATCAATAACTTGAGAATATCTTGACTTGACATTTTATCAAACACTTGGTGGGTTCATGATAATAATTCAAAAACATGCAATTCAAGAGTGAAATAATGTG
>JAOTQR010080019.1:0-10150 GCA_025774065.1 Solanum ossicruentum
CAACTCCAATTTAATTATGCACACCATATTCACTTAATACTCTAATCATGCACCGGAAATACTTAAGTTCTAATTACGCAACATCCACAACAAAATTTTCTAATTGGGTAGTTATCCTTAATTTAAAGAATTACGGGGTCTAACAGCTATCTTGAACAAGATATGTTGCACCTCAACAACTCTTATTCTTTTCCTCACTGAACAACTTTCTTCTCTTTCCAAATTACTAACATTTGAAATTCATATCTTCTTATAAATGCACTATCTTCCCTTCCCATCACCATCGCCGCCCTTGGACTTTTTCACCCACGCTTCACTTCTTTCATCTGCACAGAATCATGCCTGCATTTTCTTTACCTTTTCAGATCCCAGAAAATCCGGCCAGTATCACTGCCTGACGCCTCTCTTCTCTCAAATCAATCTAACAAGAGTATCAACTCACACTTATTTTTCTTTGACTTGGTTGAGATTTAACCTTCCAAGAATTCAAATTTGAATTTTTGAGACTTTTGGGAGCATGAAATTGACTATAAAAGGGACATCGAAGCACACATCAAGGAGGATCGAAAAAAAAGATCGAAAGAATCACAAAGAGTTCATAAAAAAACATAAAAAAAAATAAAACATACTTCCAGCTGTATAATTTTGATTTATTTTGACCTCCTTTTTTTTGGCTTCAGGTATATGTTCAGAGAAAGTGGTGATCAGAATCCTTCGCGTTGAAGCCCATGTTTGCTGCTCCACACAAGGTTAGCAATACCCCCTTTCTTATTTCTCATTTAATCTTATGTGTAGTTTGGCACTAGGAGAACCATTTAATATGGAAGTGTGATTTTTCTCCTTGAATTTGTTGGAACCTGCATTGGATTTTTTTTCGAGGGGTGTTTTAAATATGTTGCGGTGTCGACAGAACCACTTGTTGGCCAAATATGAGGTATCTTGTCAAGCTTAGGTAATTTAAATAATATAGATATTTATATATGTAATATTCTTAAAATCATAATGTCACCGAAAGAGTCAATATGGCGTTGTTTGGTAATCCACCAACTTGTAAAGTTTTAACCTTATGATTAGACAAATAGCATTTAATTAATTATATTAATAGAAAGAAAGATGTGGCTTGAGTATCTTTGACATGTAGCATGCCCAAAACTTTACTTTTTTAAAAAAAAAACCGTTCTTGGACACAAAGGTCCTTATCAACTTGTGTAATATCTCATGTCCCTACACCCCACAATAATAAAATATTACAATATTATAATTGCTTTTATACAAAGTATTATCTCCAGCCTTATGATAGACCACTACACATGGTAAAAGAAATTAGATAACTATTTTTCTCTTTTAGGCCATATATACTTTTGGAATAATTACATCCACAAGCCACTGAGAAAATTATTCACACAAAAAAGAGTCTTTTTTTATGAAAAAGCAACCATTCGGCTGACTTATGCTTAAAAATGCTAAGCAAAAGTATATTTTTATATTTTTTGTTTTGTTGAGAGTGTTTCATTTTGTTGCTCGAATATATATATTAGTTCCTTTTCTCTTCTTATGTTTCATGTACAATCGAAAAGCTGGAGTTCTCACTTTGAAACTCATTTTGACCCAAAATATGGGCCAACAGCTACTAGGATCACCACTTAGAGTCTCGTAAATTAGGAGTCAATGTTTCTTGGTCGTCCCGCTACCATTTGATTACATTTCTTCTCATACAACTCGATTAATATTTTAATGTGAAAATTGATACGTTGGCTAACTTTCTTTTGTTGTTTGAAAATTATATTGTGAGTTAGTATTACTTTCTCTAATGAATCTAGCATCGACAACATATAGTCTTTACATTTTTATAACCATTGTTTAAAAGTTTTGAAATAGGCCAAAGTTTTTATAAAATTCATCTTAAAATTTTAAAGTATTTCAAACTAATCAAAGGCCCAAATAACCACTTTTAGAATGAGTTATTTATCGCAATGAACATTGACCCTATATTTTATAAAAATAACATAAATGAATCCCAATAATTAGGCCGCTTGAGATTATAAATTTGATTTTCTTGAAACATAACGTAATGTTATCATTTTTGTCAATTTATACTCCTTTAATTGATCTTCTAAAAAATATATTTTGGTCTACCATATTTTGTATGGTTAATTTTTTTTACAATGACATTATTATACCCTTCTAAACTAAATACAACTCAGGTATTTTGTTTCAAAATTTTTTATTTTTCTTAACAGGATCAAATATACAAGGTATGTAAATATATATATCATATATAAGGTATATATGTTCATTTATTTATTTTTCTCTTCACTTGGTATATTATTTTACAGTCATATCATTTTATATCTTAATCATTATTTTACTTATAAATAAAACATAAAATTTTATATTTTAATCATTTTATAATGCATAGTTATTGTTATTTTATCACCAAGATAAAATAATGAACACATGTATATTTTTAAACAACATTCATAAATATATTTTACTTCATAACAAATGTATATAAGACAGTAAGTTTTATGTAAAATTTTAACATTTTTTATATTGTTTTACTACAAGATTTTAAACAAACATCTATGTTTTTCTAACTTTCGCATGTCATTAGTTTAATTGTTTATTACTTAATTGTCAATTTTATTGTATAGTAAATATATCATTATTAAAGTTTTTTCACAAATATTATATATAGACAATATGATATACCTTGTATTTTTTGTCCTTTTATAACTAATGATTTTTTTTAATTTTAAGAAAAATATATGAATAATTTATCACAACTAATTTTCCTAAGCTACGTTTAAGGACTATCTTAGGATAGGCTCTGAGGGATGCCTAACACCTTCCCCTCGAGTAACCAAAATTTTTACCTAGAATGTTACTGGTTTTCGCAAATCAAAACAGAGTTTAAATTTATGTTTTTCTTAAATTGGTTTTCTAATATTTTCCTTAAATTTAGGTGGCGACTCTAAAAATATTTTTCAAAAACCCGAGAGCACAACCACAAGATGTTGCGAGCTATTTCGACCGGTTCGAAAATAGAGTGCGACAGTGAGGGACTTCACAAGGATGAACCCTCTGGAGTTTCATGAGCCCAAAACGGAGGAAGATCCCCAAGAATTTATTGAAGAGGTGTATAAGGTGCTTGCAACCATGGCGGTGAATTCGGAAGCTAGCGGCCTATCAACACAAAAGTGTGACCCAAATTTGATTTGCTTAATGGAAATTGGAGAGGGGAAACAATGATGCCATTCCTTGGGAGGAGTTCAAGGCCACCTTCCTCAACTGGTTCTTCCCTATTGAGTTGAGAGAGGCAAAAATGATGGAGTTCATGAATCTCAAGCAAGGCTCCATGAGTGTGAGTAAATATTCCCTCAAATCAACAAGCTCTCAAAGTATGCTCCTCATTTGGTTGCCGATCCTAGGGCAAGAACGAACAAGTTTTTGTTGGGTGTGTCCAATTCGATGAATGAAGAGTGCCTCACTTCTATGTTTATGCATGATATGAACTTGTCTCGGCTCATGACATATGTCGAAAAACTTGAGGGGGAGAAGCTTAGAAAGAGGAGAAATGTGAAGTCTAGGAGGGCTCAGTTTGATAGTAGGTCCAAAGGTGCCAAGGGTGGCCGCTTCCAACAAGGTCATAAATTCCAAGGCAAAGGGTCCTCTAATGCTCCAAACAAGAGGTTTGATAATGATGGGGTGCCTTACCCAAGGTCTCAAGGTGGCAATAGTGAGATGACTAGTCCTAAGTGCCAAAGGTGCAGGAAAAAATCATGGTAGTCCATGCTTGAGGGACTCTAATACTTGCTATGGTTGTGGTAAAGTAGGTCACAGGAATGTTGATTGTCCCTATGCTCAAAACAAGGATAGAGATGGTTGTCCTCAAGGCCAAGACGCTAATATGGGTCAAAGGGCAAAAGGAGGCCAACAAGGGGGTTCTCCAAGACAAAATAGATTCTATGCTCTGCAAGAAAGGCAAGGAGTGGATGGGGTGCCCAATGTTATTACCGGTATATTAAAGATTTTTATTATGATATGTATACTTTGATAGATCCGTGTGCCACTCTTTATTTCATTACTCCTTTTGTTGCCAATAAGCTTCATATGTGTCTCGAATTATTGTGTGAACCCTATGAAGTGTCTAACCCCGTTGGTGAGTCCATTATTGCTCAAACAATCTATAGGGATTATCCCGTGTATATATTGTATAAAGCCTTACCTTGCATTTACCATCTTGTAATGTTGTGTCTGAAGTCCTTCCTATTGAGTCGGTTTCAGTGGTCAATAAGTTTCATGATATCTTTCCTGATGAGCTTCCTGGTATTCCTCCCTAAAGGAAAATAAACTTTGGTATAGATCTCCTCCCCGATAATAATGTATTTCTATTCCCACTTACCGTATGTCCCCGGCGGAATTGAAGGATTTATTGGAGAAGGATTTCATAAGGCCTAGTAAGTCACCTTGGGGTACACCGGTGTTGTTTGTAAGAAAGAAAGATGGCTCACTTATAATGTGCATCGACTACCGACAACTCAATAGAGTCACCATAAAGAACAAGTATCTCTAGCACGGATAAATAACCTATTTGATCAACTACAACTTAAGGGGCTAGTCATTTTTCTAAGATTGATCTTTGGTCCGAATACCATCAAGTGAGGGCGAGGGAGTGTGATATTCCCAAGATGGCCTTTCGGACTAGGTATGAGCATTTTGAATTTGTGGTAATGTCTTTTGGCTTAACTAATGCACCAACAATATTTATGGATCTCATGAATAGGGCCTTTAAACCCTGCCTTGATATGTTTGTGGTGGTCTTCATTGATGATATATTGGTTTATTTCTAAAGTGAAGAAGAGTGTGTGAATCATTTAAGAATGGTGTTGCAAATCTTAAGGGATGAGAGGTTGTTTGCTAAATATGACAAGTGTGAATCTTGGTTGAAAGAGGTTACATTCCTAGGGCATGTGATATTGGGTGATGGGATTAAAGTGGATCCTAAGAGGACGGAGGTGACAAGGAATTGGCCTAGGCCTTGACTCTAACGAATATTAGGAGTTTCTTGGGTTTAGTGGGGTACTACTGGAGATTTTGTGAATGGTTTCTCCTCACTTGCTTCCCCTTTGAAAAAATTGACCCAAAAGAAGGAAAAATTTGTTTCGACCGATGAATGTGAAAGAGTTTTCAAACTTTGAAAGACAAGATTGTCTCCGCTCCTATTTTGCTTTAACGGAAGGGCTAGATGGGTTTGTGATTTATTGTGATGCTTCAAGGATTTGTTTGGGGTATGTATTGATGCAAAATAGTAAGTTTATAGCATATGCTTCTCGGCAACTAAAGGTGCATGAGCGTAATTATCCCACCCATGATCTTGAATTAGCGGTAGTGGTGTTTGCTTTGAAAATATGGCATCATTATTTGTATAGGATCCATGTGAATGTGTTTAACGACCACAAGAGTCTCCAATATATGTTCACACAAAAAGATATTAACTTGAGACAAAGAAGGTGGTTAGAGCTCCTTAAGGATTATGACATAAGTGTGCACTATCATCCCGGCAAATCTAATGTTGTGGTCAGTGCTCTAAGTAGAGTGTCCATGGATAATCTAGTTCATATAGATGATGGCAACAAGAAGGTGGCTAGAGAAATACACTAGTTGGCTAGGTTGCGAGTGACGTTGGATGAGGTGGAGAATGGTGGTGTGGTGGTTTTTGATGGCTCCAAATCTTATTTGATTGAAGAGGTTAAGTCAAAACAAGACCTTCATTCCACCTTGCTAGATTTGAAAGCTTTGGCGAAGGAAGGTAAAGTAGAGGTTTTCTCCTAAGGGGGAGATGGTCTCCTTAGGTACTAAGGTAGACTATGTGTGCATAATTTCGATAGGTTGAGGGATTTGATTTTGAAGAAGGCGCATATTGCATCCTACTCTATTCACCCGGTTCCATAAAATGTATAGAGACTTGAGGGAGGTAGGGTGGTATGAAAAGGGATATCGCCAAGTTTGTAGCCAGTTGTCACAATTTCCAACAAGTGAAAGCCGAGCATCAAAGGTCGGGTGGCCTAGCCCAAGATATAGAAATTCCCACTTGGAAGTGGGAAGAGATCAACATGGATTTCTTGGTTGATTTTCCAAAGACTAGGAAACACTTTGATTCTATTTGGGTTGTTGTCGATAGGATGATGAAGTCAACTCACTTTCTACTGATTAAAACAACTTATGGTGTTGAGGATTGTGCTAAGTTATATGCTCATGAGTTGATTAGGTTGGATGGGGTACCCTTGTATATTATTTTGGATCGTGGTGCTCTATTCACTTCTCATTTTTGGAGATCCTTCCAAAAGGGTTTTGGTATCAAGATCAAGCTTAGCACTGCTTTTCATCCTCAAATGGATGGTCAAGCCGAAAGGACAATTCAAACTCTTGAGGATATCCTTAGGGCTTATGTTTTGGAGTTTAAGGGTAGTTGGGATGAACATTTTCCACTTATTGAGTTTGCTTACAACAATAGCTACCACTCTAGTATTGACATGGCTCCGCTTGAGGCTTTATATGGTAGGTATTGTAGATCCCCGATTGGGTGATTTGATGTGGGGGATACGGCTTTTTGGGTCCGAATTTTGTTATGGAGGATTTAGAGAAGGTGATTGGAGAAGGGAAAGATTGAAATGACTCAAAGTAGACAAAAGTCTTATTCCAATGTGAGGAGGAAAGACCTTGAGTTTAATGTTGATGATCGGGTTTACTTGAAGGTCTCACCTATGAAGGGTGTGGTCCGGTTTGGCAAAAAGCGAAAATTGAGCCCAAGGTTTGTGGGACCTCATAGAATTTTGAAGAGAATTGGTAAGGTTGCCTATGAATTGAAGAAGCCCACGGATATGAGTATAGTTCATTCGGTCTTCCATGTGTCTTTGTTGAGGAAGTGTGTTGGTGACCCAAGTGTCATAGTGCCCTTAGAAGTTGTGGGTATTATGGGGGATAACTTGACCTATGAGAATTTCTCGGTAGAGATATTGGATAGGCAAGTGAAAAGGTTGAGAAACAAAGATTTAGCATCCATCAAAGTCCTTTGGAGGAATCAATAAGTCGAAAGTTCCACATGGGAAGCCGAAGCAGACATGAAGAAACGATATCCATATCTCCTTCACTCTATTCAATTCGAAGGTAATAAATTAAGCTTTATCCATAATTTCAAGTCTTAAGCTCCAAGCCTTATGTCATTTTGCATTCATATTGTTCATGATGACAAGTTTGATGACTTATGATGCATATGTGTTTGAAACTTTTTGAAAATAATGTTTAAGTGTATTTGTTGTATTTATATCGGGTTGGATATCTCATGATTACATCTCTTACATATGTTTCTTTGACATTCGGGGATGAATGGTCCCAAGGGAGAGATATTATAGCACCCCTCATGTGCTTCGGAATGCTCCATAAGTGTATTTATTGCATATCTCAAAATTCATGCATGATTTCAAAAATTCAACTTCATATTCTTGTTCAGGGGACAACAATTGAGTGGGAAAAGGGTATCCCTTGAATTCTAGAAGACCCGTATCAAAAAATAATTTTTGCAACGGGAATGATTTTCAGTGGCCCTTCACGCCCAGGCCATGACGCGCCTGGAGTACACCATAGTGTAATTTGGCATGTGCGCCTTGTCCACGTCGTGCCTGGGGCGTGAACCAGTGCAATTTTTTTCCCAGTTCTTTTATTTCGTCCAAGGACATTTGAATAACAACTCAATTGCCATTTAAATGTGAATACCTCTATATTTAGCCATTTTTCACCTTCAAACTCTCAAGGAACATTCTCAAGATCCACCTAATACACTATCAAACCCTCCATTCAATCTCAATATCTCAAGGACAAGCTTTGGACTCCAAGAACCCAAATCAAGTCTCAAGTCTTCCTCAACTTTTGCTTCAAAAATTTCAAGTTTTAGGTATGTGGGTCTTCACCCATGGAGCCCAACCTTCTCTTTTGATGAAACTTTCATGATTTCAAGTTGTATTCTTTATGGATATCTCTTATTTATGCATTATGAATATAAATAGTATTGGGTTTTCTTAAGTATTAATTTCTAATAAATGAATATCCCTTTTTAAGCTTATTCCATGAGTTGATTTATGTCTATTGCGACTATGCATGATATGAGCTATGTGAACTATGGAACATTGTGAACTTTTGAGATGAATTTCATGATACCCAAATTAAGAGTTTTACTACAATGATGGTAGGTTGATTACATGACTTCAAAATGGATGATTTACTCTCTTATGGTTATTACTCTATACGTTGCATGGTCCGTACATGTTTTTGAATACCCACCATGTTTGATTAAACTACATGACAAGAATTTTCAAGTTCAAGATGAATTATTGCATGATTTGCAAGTCAAGTGATTTCATGATAATTATGGGCTCACAAGCATGTATAAACTTATGAAAGGTTTCTATGATTTACAAGTGACAAGTTGAGCTCTTATTCTATAATTCTACCCTCTTGTGAGCCAATTATGTCTAATTGAGGGGTCAAGCATGATTACTATTTTACCCTCATGTTCAATTTCAGTTCACTCGTAGGGGTCAAGCATGTTGCAAGTTCTTACCCTCATTTGAAATGCAATACCTACTAGAAGGGGTCAAGTCCATCTATTGTTTTCTGCCCTCTAGTATAAGGTATATGCCCATGTAGGGTTCAAGTATGTTAATGAGCTACTCATACCATGTTGTCATGTCTTTACAAGTTATTCATGTTATGATTAAATATATAATTATTTCAAGTATTCCGTAGAATTAGACTTAGCACCGATTGACGCTTAAGGTAGAGGTTCGACTCAAGGAGTCTTTATATAGTCTTGGTCTCTAAATTATGTTCCACCATAGGATTATATTATTTCTCTAAAAGGGCTTACTAGTAGATCCATCTAGGTCAAGTTACCCACAAAATGGGGTCAAGTATGGTTTACCTTGGCAAGTAGACCACACTTTCTCCGGTGTGGTGTCATGCAACGGGTTTCCAAGTAGTAGCTCGCTTAGTCTTATATGTCAGTTAAGGTCTCCTCCCACATATGTATATTAAAGTATGTAAGTTGAATGTCTACATGCATATTTTATTACAAGCATTGATCATACATGTCATATTGAGATTATATCCATTGTCTATAATTATGCATTTCGATTATTATGACTCATGTCTTTGTTGCATTACACCCACATACTTAGTAAATTCCAAGTACTGACACATACTTTATGCCTACATGATATCACTATGTAGGGACCAGAGCTCATATTGATCATCCTCTTCCACGTGGCTAGTACAGTTTATTTGAAGAAAGTTTTGGTAGTCCTCAACTCTAACGAAGTTATCTATTTTCCTTCATGCTATGTTAAGACTTGTACTACTTTTTGGATACTTATTACTTGAGGGAGTCCGAGAAGTGTCTTGGCCCTGCTCTATTCCATGTAGAGGTGTTGCTGGATAATATGGTATTCTAAGTATTGAGTTTGACTCTCATTAAGTTTATGTTGGCATGAAAAACTTCCTTTAGTCCTGCTTCCCTTTTTATTAATGTCACTTGTTGATGTTTATTTTTTTTCACGACCAAGGATGTGTGAACGATATGCTAAGAGGCTTGTTTGGGGTCCCTTCGGGTTCCCCATTTGCCTTGTCACGTCTCGGCCCAAGACCCGGGTCGTGACACTATAGGAATAGCAAAAAATATCTTGGTACTATTAAGGCTGATATGATATGATTATGGACCTTTGCAGGGGTGTTGAATGGAAAAACTTACTTAATTAGGCAAACATATAATATATATTTAAATTATACTACTATAGTTTTAAAAAATTTCAATTTATAGCTATAGTTAGAGTTTTATTTCTATTTTTTGTCTCCTCTCTTCCTCTAGTTCGCCTCTTTCCTCTCTCTCCCAATTTCGTTTGCCAGATATACAAATACATATGGATATTAGTTATACATATACAATTATTTGACAGATATATACTGTTAGACCCCGTAAATATTTTAATCGAGGTAAATTGTCACTTTGGAAAAAAAAATTGCAAATATTGTGTAATTTATCTTAAGTTAATTGTGGTGCATAAGTATAGGAGTTAAGGGTTTTGAGAAGTGTAAT
>JAOTQR010080021.1:0-10149 GCA_025774065.1 Solanum ossicruentum
ACAATGTGAAATAATTATCTTCAATATATATCTATATATATATATATATATATATATATATATATATATATATATATATTAAGTTATTTAGATTTATATTTATTCAAAATCATTCTAAAAAATAAATTTATTTGTTGTTAATTAACTTGATTTTATCAGAAATTATTTTAAAATTAATTATTTCAGTTAGATATTTCAAGAAGCTCGTAAACTGATCTAACTTAATTCATCGTGTATTTCAAAATTTAAACCTGTGCCCCGACCCCGCACGTTTCCCCTTTTTACCTTTTTCTTTTTCCTTTTTACTTTATTTTTTCTTTTACTTTTCTTTTTCTTTTAGGTGGGACCCACATATCTCTCACCAACTCTCCTCTTCTTCAAACACACATGACACTCTCATTCTTCTTCTTAAAATTTTTTGAACAAGGAAAATCCCCAATTTCAACAATTCCTCCAAAGACATCCTCCTCAATGATCTATTTTAAAATTCAAATTCCCAATCCTAGCCGTTAAACCCCCAAAATTTTCCTATAAATAAGTCTTGTTCATGATTGAAAAAGAGGGAGGATTTTGGTGAGCTTCCTCTCCCAAAATACAAGTTTTTCCAGTTTGTTCTTGTTTTCCCATTCCATAATCCATAGTTAAAAAGTATAGTCTTTCTTCCGTTTTTAGTTGATTGTAAGTGGAGGTGGTGTCTCTCAAGATATCAGTTTGCTGCCCCGAAAAGGTAAACTCTTTTTCTCGTACATCGTCTGTTTCAACTATAAATGTTGTTGATTTAGTTGTAATCTTCTTCATTAGTGAATTTTTTGGTAGCTTATCATTTTATTTCATTCAAGCATGGAGTCTACGTGAAATTATTACTGTCACCTTTTGTTATTTCCGGCATGATTCTTAAATATGTTCCCTTTGTTTCATTTTTTTCTTTTATTACTATTATCTCTTCTATTGATAGATATTAATTCATACTCTTCTTCTTTGCATGTGACATCTATCCAAGTCCATGTTGGACTCCATCCCTGCATCTAGGGTCGGCCTCGGGTCATTTTACGTGATAGAGAAGCTGTATTACAGGTTTTGGGGGTTGGAACATCACTATATACACTGATATACTCCTATATACAGTAATATGATATAAACAATAGGCAAAAAATCTAAGTCTTGGGCAGGAATTATTTAAGGTGATTGGAATATTGAATTCACAGGTTCATATGTAAGAGAAATATGGTGTATATATTGATATACGGTGTATATATCTCACCATGATACAAGTAGGGAAAGGGGGTTAAGAGCCCACAATTGCAGTAGAAATCGGCTAAAGTAGACCCAAGTAGTTTGATATTTATTTTGGGTTCTGCCAAGTCTAACAAATTAATTTCATGTTGTTTACATTTTTTTTAAATATTTTTTAACACTAACTTTATTATTCTATTTGACTTAATTAAATTCCCCAAAAGACGATCTATTTGATGTTAATTCTTTTGTTGGTAATTACATGTCTTATTTTATTTAATCATTTTTAAAAATTTTAATTTATTTCAAGTTGGTCCAAGTTATTGATCTCCTTTGAAAATGAGTTATTTTAAATAAGTTTTTACTCAAATTACTTTACATTTTAGTTTTGAACCAATTTTTGAATTGTTAGTCAAATAACTTTCAAATTGTTGGATAACCGCGTGTTAGTGGCTATTTTAAGTGCCAATACCTTCTTAAAATAGTAAAAAGAACCCTTACCTATTTCTCTGAAATTTTAAGACTTTTTCTGTTAGGGTCTTAAATGTTTTTTTTAAAGTTTTTTTAATTTCTTTAAAAAACTAAGTGACGACTATGTTGTTGTTGTTTTTTTTTTTTTTTTTTTTTTTGTAAAAAATTGGGTTTCTTACATTATTTAAGTTTTAAACCGATTTTTGATTTCTTTTTTTTCTAAAAAAGCCATTTTTCATGATTAACAAGCACCACAATGCGCAGCTGTCGCAGACATGTATTAATTTGTCCTCTGCGACAGATTCGTATTGCGGACTTGTGTGTTTTGTTACCAGTGATTTCTATCTCGGTCCAAGTCTTTGGGGTCTTGGGCCTAAGTGTTCCCAATCGTGTTTTTACCTATACTTAGCCTTATTTCACCCTTATATCATCCTAAACATTCCTAATACTCACTCAATCACTTAGATAATTTCACTCCCTAATTCAAGTCCCAAACCCTCCTCCCAAGCTAAGGTTCTCCTTCAAGATTCTTCTTCAAGCTTCAAGTCTCCATCTCCAATCTTCACCAAGGTCATCTCTAAACTAAGGTATGTGGGTTCTTTCATGGGTTCATTTCACCCATGATACCCAAGCTTCCTTTTACTCAAATTGCATGATTTAAAGTTGATTTACAAATAGGTCTTGGTTATTATGAAATTCAATGCACACTATGTTAAAACTATATAAAGTTGTGATTGTTTTGCTATGTTTTGAGCTATAAATCTTTGATCTATTGTAAGATTTGAGAAGGGTTTTTGATATGTATTGCTTGAGGGTGTTGCAAGGAGTTGATTGATGGTTTTACAATAGATTTTCTTGCATGATTTCATCTCTATATTTCATGATTTTATACTAGCATTACACACCCTCTAAGTGTTTGACAAAATGTCCGGATGTGGTTTCTTGAGGAGTTCAAGGTCCAAAACATGAAATATGATAGGAATGACTATATGATGATGAAATGGACTTATGTATATGATAAACTCTATAAAAAGTATTGCATTAGACCATACGGATTCAGGGGGATAAGAGCTCGGGTAACCGAGGTGGGGGTTTGTACTCATCAATCATGTGAAGGGTTTGTACTTTGTCACCGTGATGATAAGGTATGATTATCATCAACCATGTGAGGGGTTTGTACCATACTGCCAGGGTGATGGGGGTGAAACCATCATCAACCATCAAGGCTTTGTACCTTGAAAAGCTAGCTCAGTCTCTTCTACACATATGATATCCTAGATGAGCATGCGTTACTTAAGCATGTTTTACATATGCATTGATCATACATGCCATATTGTTATATGATGTCTATTACCTTTTTTTTGCATTTTTATTATGATGTTCATCTCTTGTTGTATTGCATCTTACATACTTAATACATTCAAACGTACTAATGCATACTCTTGCCTAAATGATATCACCATGTAGGAACCGTCGTCTAAGTTGATCCTCCTCCTCCACATGGATAGTTCGATATTACTCAAGCTAGTTGGTGAGTCCTCCACTTTGGGGACCTTAGTCTATGTTGCTCTTATTATGTATTGAGACATTCTTTCTTATGTTCTATTTTGACTATGAGGGTGAGCCTGGTTGCTTTGTCTTGGCCCTCGCTCTTATCTATATATTAGAGTTGTTTGTTGGACATGTTATGTATCTATGATATGAGCTTGACTCTTGTCTCTTGATTATGATGTTATACAAGCTTTTCTCTTAGTCTCGTTGCTCTCTATTCTTACTCTTTCATGTTATTTGTATGCTTCTACGATCAATGATGTGTAATGACAAGTTAAGAGGCTTGTTTGGGGTTCCTTCGGGTTCCCCATTCACCTTGTCACGTCTAGGCCCTAGGCTTGGGTTGTGACAAACTTGGTATCACAGCATTAGGTTGATAGATCCTCAGAGTCCATCATACTGTGTTGATTAGAGTCCTATTCATGGTTGTGGTGCATGCTATGACTATGAATTGGCGGCTATGAGACATTTTAGGAAATGTTTCCTTTCTTCATGTTCTAAGTCATGTTATAGAGTTGTGATAAGTTTTCCCCCTCAAGATTGTTCTTTTCTATGCTAGATCATGTCAATCACTCAATGAAGCAGGGCCCAAACTCCCGAGGAGCAACCTACTGATGTTGAGCTCCGGGATGATCTCATTGTGCTTGCCCAAGTGGTGTCCAACTAAGTCAATCAAAGGGCCCAAGCCCCTCATGCTACTACCCCAGGAGCTAGAGTAAGAGACTTCATGAGGATGAGCCTTTGGTATTTTATTGGTCAAAGCTGGATAAAGATTTACAAGAGCTCATTGATGAGGTCTACAAAATCTTGAATAACATAGGTGTTGGGCCAAATGAAAAGGCAGAGTTGGCGGCGTACCAACTCAAAGGGGTAGCTCAAATATGTATGACCAACGAAAGGGTGAGAAGAGGATTGATAATGTGGTGCTTTGGAAAGAGTTCAAATTAACTTTCCTTAATCAATTTTTCCCTCTTGACCTTAGGGAAGCTAAGATGGTAGAGTTCTTGAAATTGAAACAAGGTGCTATGAGTGTGTGGGAGTATTCCCTCAATTTTAATCAACTTTCAAAGTATGCTCCCTATTTGGTGGCCAATCCTAGATCTAGGATGAATAAGTTCGTGATGGGGATATCCAACATGGAAAGTGAAGAATTTCGGTCCGGTATGCTAATTAATGACACGGAATTGTCTCTGTTGACATATGTCGAGCAAATGGAGGAAGAAAAGTTGAGGAAGTGAAGGGGGCATGAGGCTAAGAAGGCCCGATTTGAGGGTAAATTCCAAAAGGGTGCTAGATTTCATCAAGGCCAAGGGCCTACTCATGCTACTAATAGGGGGTTTGCCAATGACTTCCCTAAACCTAAAGGTGTTGGTCGTGTGGCTCCAAATGATGTGTGCCCTAAATATGGAATGAATCATAGAGGCCCATATTTGAATGGTTCTAATGCATGTTATGAATGTGTGGAGCTTGGTCACAAGAAGATGGATTATCCAAGAAGCCGTGGCAAGGGCTGGGGTGCAAATGCAATTCCATTGGGTAGAGGTGGTCCTCAAAGTGGTGTCCCAAGGCATAATTGATATTATGCTCTACATGGGAGGCGAAGGGTTGGTGAGGTCCCCGATGTTATTACAGGTAAGTTGAAAATCTTTGACTTTCATGTATATACTTGGATTGATTCGGGTGCCACTCTTTCCTTTGTTATCCCTTTTGTTGCTAAAAAGTTCCATGTTGCCCCTGAGTTGTTACATGAGTCATATGAAGTGTCTACTCCTATCGGTGCCTCTATTATTGCTAGGAATGTTTATAAAAGTTGTCCTATTTGCATTTTGCATAAGTTGTTGCCTTGTGATCTTGTTGAGTTAGATATGGTAGATTTTGATGTCATTCTTGGGATAGATTGGTTGCATACCTACTATGCTTCTATTGATTGTAGAAACCATATGGTCAAGTTTCAATTCCCTAATGAACCCATACTTGAGTGGGAGAGTCAAGATGTGATGGTCAAGGGTAGATTCATTTCTTGTATTAAAGCCCCTAAGTTGATCTCTAAGGGGTGTCTTTACTACCTAGTGAGGGTTAAAAGATGTGGAGTCTAAATCCAAAGAGTCGATTTTGATTGTAAATGAGTTTCTTGATGTCTTCCCAAATGACCTTCCTTGTGTCCCTCTTTAAAGGAAGATAGATTTTGGCATAGACCTCCTCCCCGATACTCAACCTATCTCTATTCCCCCTTACCTTATGGCCCCGGCGGAGTTGAAACAGTTAAAGGAACAATTGAAAGATTTGTCAGAAATGGTATTTATTAGAACTAGCCAATTATCTTGGGGTACCCTGGTGTTGTTTGTGAAAAAGAAGGATGGATCCCCTAGAATGTGCATTGACTACCGATAACTCAATAGGGTCACCATCAAGAATAGATATCCTCTTCCAAGGATTGAAGACTTGTTTGACCAATTGCAAGGGACTAGCTTCTTCTCTAAGATTGATCTTCGGTCCGGGTATCATCAAGTGAGGGTGAGGGAGTGTGATACTCATAAGACGGCCTTCCAAACTAGATATGGGCATTATGAGTTTGTTGTGATGTTTTCTAAGTTGACCAATGCATCGGCCATCTTCATAGACCTAATGAATAGGGTCTTCAAACCTTACCTTGATTCTTTTATTGTGGTCTTCGTTGATGATGTTTTGATTGATTCACATAGTAGGGAGGAGCATATGGGGCATTTGAGGATTGTGTTGCAAAGGTTGAGGGAGGAGAAATTGTATGCAAAATATGACATATGTGAATTTTGGTTGAAGGAGGTTGCATTCTTGGGTTATGTGGTGTCGGGGGATAGTATAAAAGTGGATACTAAGAAAACTTATGTGATTAAAAATTGGCCTAGACCATTGACCCCATCGGATATTAGGAGCTTCTTGGGCATAGCGGGATATTATAGAAGTTTTGTGAATAGGTTCTCCTCTGTTGCTTCCCCTATGACAAAATTGACTCCAAAGAAGGTTAAGTTTGTGTGGACCGATGAATATGTGAGGAGCTTCCTAACATTGATAGACAAGCTTGTGTCCGCTCCTATATTGTCACTACCAGATGGGCTTGAGGGATTTGTGGTGTATTGTGATGCTTCTTGGGTTTGTTTGGGTTGTGTGTTGATGCAAAATGATAAGGTCATAGCTTATGCTTCTAGACAACTTAAGGTACATGAAAGGAACTACCCTACCCATGATCTAGAGTTAGCCGCCATTGTGTTTGCACTAAAGATTTGGCGTCACTACTTGAATGGGGTGCATGTGGATGTGTTCACCGACCATAAGAACCTCCAATATGTCTTCACTCAAAAGGATCTCAACTTGAGGCAAAGGACATGGTTGGAACTTCTTAAAGACTATGATATGAGTGTGCACTATCATCCGGGTAATGCAAATATTATGGCGGATGCTTTGAGTAGGAGAAATTGTATGCCAAATATGACAAGTGTGAATTTTGGTTGAAGGAGGTTGAATTCTTAATGTGGTTTCGGGGGATGGTATAAAAGTGGATTCTAAGAAAACTGATGTGATTAGAAATTGGCCTAGACCATTGATCTCGTCGGATATTAGGAGCTTTTTGGGCCTAGTGGGTTATTATAGAAGGTTTGTGAATAGGTTCTCCTCTGTTGCTTCCCCTATGACAAAATTGACTCAAAAGAAGGTTAAGTTTGTGTGGACCGATGAATGTGAGAGGAGCTTCCTAACATTGAAAGACAAGCTTGTGTCTGCTCCTATATTGTCACTACCAGATGGGCTTGAGGGATTTATAGTGTATTGTGATGCTTCTCGGGTTGGTTTGGGTTGTGTGTTGATGCAAAATGGTAAGGTCATAGCTTATGCTTCTAGAAAACTTAAGGTACATGAAAGGAACTACCCTGCCCATGATCTAGAGTTAGCCGTTGTTGTGTTTGCATTAAAAATTTGGTGTCACTACTTGTATAGGGTGCATATGGATGTATTTACCGACCATAAGAGCCTCCAATATGTCTTCACTCAAAAGGATCTCAACTTGAGGCAAAGGAGATGGTTGAAACTTCTTAAAGACTATGATATGACTATGCATTATCATCTGGGTAATGCAAATGTTGTGGCGGATGCTTTGAGTAAGAGAAATTATATGCCAAGTATGACAAGTATGAATTTTGGTTGAAGGAGGTTGCATTCTTGGGTCATGTGGTATCGGGGGATGGTATAAAAGTGGATCCTAAGAAAACTGATGTGATTAGGCAATAGCCTAGACCATTGACCTGTCGGATATTAGGAGCTTCTTAGGCATAGGGGGTTATTATAGAAGGTTTGTGAATAGGTTCTCCTCCATTGCTTCCCCTATGACAAAATTTACTCAAAAGAAGGTTAAGTTTGTGTGAACCGATGAATGTGAGAGGAGCTTCCTAACATTGAAAGACAAGCTTGTGTTCGCTCCTGTATTGTCAATACCAAATGGACTTGAGGGATTTGTGGTGTATTGTGATGCTTCTCGGGTTGGTTTGGGTTGTGTGTTGATGCAAAATGGTAAGGTCATATCTTATGCCTCTAGACAACTTAAGGTACATGAAAGGAACTACCCTACCCATGATCTAGAGTTAGCCGCTGTTATGTTTGCATTAGAGATTTGGCGTCACTACTTGTATAGGGTGCATGTGGATGTGTTCATCGACCATAAGAGCCTCCAATATGTCTTCACTCAAAAGAATCTCAATTTGAGACAAAGAAGATGGTTGGAACTTCTTAAAGACTATGATATGAGTGTGCACTATCATCAGGGTAATGCAAATGTTGTGGCGGATGCTTTGAGTAGGTTGTTTATGGGTAGCGTAACTCATGTTGATGGTGGTAATAATGAAATGGCTAGGGAGGTGCACCTATTGGCTATATTAAGGGTTAGGTTGGAAGAGGTTTGTGATGATGGTGTTGTTTTTATTGAGGGGTCTAAATCTTCATTGGTTGATGAGGTGATAACGAAGCAAGATCTTGACTCCTCCTGATTAAATTGAACCCCTTGGTGAAAGAGCGCAAAGTAGAGGTTTTCTCCCAAGGGGGAGATGGGTCCCTTAGGTACCAAAGTAGGTTGTGTATGCCTTGTGTTGATGGTTTGATGGAGAAAATACTTGATGAGTCCCATAATTCTTCTTATTCTATCCACCCCGGTTCCACCAAAATGTATAAACATGAGGGATGTGTATTGGTGTGGAGGCATGAAGAGGGACATTTCTAAATTCGTTTTCAGTTTCCATAGTTGTCAATAAGTCAAAGCCGGACATCAAAGGCCGATGGCCTAACCAAAGACATAGTGATTCCCACTTGGAAGTGGGAGGTAACTCATATGGATTTTGTGGTTGGGTTGCCCAAGACTAGAAAAGGTTTTGATTCCATTTGGGTTGTGGTTGATAGGATGATGAAATCGGTTCACTTTCTACCGGTTAAGACCACATATGGGGATGAAGAGTATGCAAGGTTGTACATCCATGAGTTAGTGAGGTTACATGGGGCTCCTTTGTCCATCATATCATATCGTGGTACACAATTCACTTCACACTTTTGAATGTCTTTTCAAAAGGGTCTTGGTACAAAAGTTCACCTTAGTACACCTTTCACCCTCAAACGGATGGCCTAGCCGAAAGGACAATTCAAACCCGTGAAGATATTCTTACGACATGTGTATTGGAGTTAAGGGGTAGTTGGGATGACCATCTTTCTTTGATTGAGTTTACCTACAACAATAACTATCACTTTAGCATTAGTATGACTCCTTTTGAGGTTATTTATGAGAGGCATTGTTGATTACCAGTTGGTTGGTTTGAGGTTGAAGAGGTGGCTTTATTAGGATTGGATCTTGTTATGGAGGCTCTTTAGAAGGTTAGGATGATTAGGGAGAGATTGAGGATAGCCCAAAATCGTCAAAAATTCTATGCCGATGTGAGAAGAAGAGACCTTGAATTCAAAGTTGGTGCTTGAGTTTATTTTAAAGTTTCTCCAATGAAAGTTCTGGTTCGTTTCAGTAAAAAGGGGAAGTTGAGTCCAAGATATGTTGGTCCTTATGAGGTCTTGAGAAGGGTTGGCAAGGTAGCTTATGAATTAAAGTTGCTTAGTGAAATGAATTTGGTTCATCCAGTGTTCCATGTCTCTATGTTGAGAAAATGTGTTGGTGATCCTAATGCTATTGTGCCTCTTGATGTTGTGGGTGTTGTTGAGGATAACTTGACTTATGAGGAGACTCCGATTCAGATTTTATATAGGCAAGTAAAGAGACTGAGGAACAAGGAGGTGGCATTCGTTAAGGTCCTTCAGGGGAACCAACAAATTGAGAGTGCTACATGGGAAGCCGAGGCGAATATGTAAAAGTAGTGTTCTTATCTCTTCCACTCCACTCAAGCCTAAGGTACTAACTCTAAGTCCCCTATATGAATTCGTCTTATGTTTCAGCCCCTATTGCATTCATGTTTAAGTGGACGAATTTATGATGATTTTACACTTATGTTAAAGTTTTGAAAATGGTGTTTAAATGAAATGATGCATTCTTGTTGGGCTAATTTTTTCATGATTACTCTTGTCTTGTACGTCTCTTTTACATTCGAGGATGAATGTTCCCAAGGGGGAGATATTAAAACAACTCCGAAAAGTGCCCAAATATGTGCCTCGGAATGACTGAAATTTTAAGTTCCATATATCTCAAATGGACTGCATGATATCAAAAATCCAGCATCATATTCTTATACACGGGTGTCACACCCCTCCCTGGGGTCGTGACCGGTGCCCGTTAGGGACACGCAAACATCTATTTAGTCGAATGTTTCCCTCTAATCGCATCGTAGGATTCTACCGAAATTTCGGCAGAGTTTCCTCTGTTTTACTGACTAACCTCACCTG
>JAOTQR010080022.1:0-10147 GCA_025774065.1 Solanum ossicruentum
CGACTCTACTCGTGTCGTACATAATAGTAATATCCTTCACCAGTTCCCGGGCCGGTTACTATCGTGCTACTATATATCTATGTATATTTTCCGAAGTCGGTTGGCTACGGCGGCCTCAGTTTTACCCAGTGGTCGAGTTTCGCTTAGACGGTGTTATGATGTGACTGGTGCCTCATGTTGTATATGATATATGGGTGTAGTGGTCTTCCATACCCTATGTGAGTGCAGTGGTCTTCCCTGGCTAGTTAGGGCTCACGAATCTCTCCAAGTCTTCCAAGAATTAGAATTCCCAGGTACGTAAGGCCCTCCAAAAGCTATTTCATGGATATTTTAGAAATGTATACATTATTTTTCATCCAAGAATTTTCAAATACAAGCTGAGATGAAAGTTTCGTGTATTTCTGCAAGGTTCATTAAATTTTTGTTCATATGTATAGATTCTTGATAAGTATTATGATTTTTAATTTCTTTATCATTACTTTAAAGTGTTTCTACCAAGATTCATAACCCTGGATGAACTTCTGTAAATTTCGTATGGGTTTCATTAACACTCATAAAGCTTACAGTTTTAGTCAAGTTTAAGAATTATTTTAGAACTGCTTTTGCACTGTAGCTGAGTAACCCAGTATACTTGAAAATACTTGAAAAGATACTAGTTTCAATCAAGCTAAAGAGTTTAGATGAGAAACTTAAATAGCTAAGTTGGGCTAAGTCCCCGAAAGATCAAAAATTTTGAGAATTCATATTCCTTAAGTTATGAGTGATATAAGAGTTATTTTGGGAGTAATATTGAGCACCGATATGAGTGAGAGTAGAATTAATTACTTGAACTCATAAACTATGTAGCTAGCATAGGATAGAATTGTACCAAGGTACACTCCTCCCTAGTTCTTCATCCCCTACCCCGGCAAAGTACGGGATGGCTCTAACAATATAGGAAAGATGTTGTGTCACTATGAAGCTCATAGTGGTGGTTGTTGGTTAGATAAACTCCCCAAGTTAAATAAGACATGTTTTACATACCAATTTTCAGCATATTATTTCCAGCACACAGAGTACTTACTATTATGCTACCTCATTCTGAGATATGTTTATGTATTTTGAGAAATATTGCATTATCTTGAGTTCCTTTTTGTCCATTTTACATACCTTACATTCCATGTACTAATATCCTTAGGACCTGCATCATATTATGATTCAGATGCAGGTGACAGAGTCCCTCAACAGCCGCTCCATTGAGGATCAGACCCCATTCAGATATCGGTGAGGCCTCTTCTCAGTCAAAGGCTTAGAGTTATTACTTATGATTTCCTTTCTAGTAGTTATTTTTAGTTATGGCTACCATGGTCCTATCCCAATAATAGTTTTAGACTATTCTAATAGAGGTTCCATAGACAATTGTCAGATATTTCAGCTCTGGTTTGATTAATTTAATCGTTGAACTATTTCTCTTTACAGTTTATTCAGACAGATTAATAGTCCTTGCATGTTATTTAAAGTCCTTCCACAACCTTTTAAGCCTTCTGCGTGAGTAAGTAGCCAGGCCAAGTGGTTCGCTTGGGACTAGCTAAAACGACCCCAAAAAGTGCCCAAAACCGTGCTTCGAAATGCCCAAAATTTTGATTTCCTTAAATCTAAAAATCCAATCATTATTTCAAAAATTAGACTTTATATTTGTGATCAGGGGGTCCAATTATGTGAAAAGGGTCTAAATTTGATTTCAGAGCGAAAGAATATCAATTATAATTTATTTAAAGACAATTTCCAGTTAGTAGTTCACGACGGCTCCGTGACGCGCCTTGGGCGCGCCTTAGTTCAAAATTGTCTCCGCATCATCTCCACGACGTGGAGATGTGTATTTTCCTGGCAGTGATTTTCAAGTATGTTCCAAATTATTCTAAGTGTTGGGCCCGAGTTTTCTAAACATGTTTTTACCCATACTTAGTCAAATTTCACCCTATATCATTGTAAAAGTTTCACTCCAAATTCTAAGACTCAAAACCCTCATCCGGATTTGAGGATTCTCTTCAAGCTTCAAGTCTCCATTGTCAACCTTCCCCAAGAATTCTCCAAGCTAAGGTATGTGGTGTTGAAGCATTGGATCCTTCCACCCATGGTGCCTAAACCTTCTTTTACTTAATAATGCATGATTTAAAGTTGATTTTACAAGTGATTTTAGTTCATGAAAGTATGACTATTTTAACATGTTTTGAGCTTCAAATCTTGGACCTAATATTGGATTTGATGAGGGTTTTGATATGAGTGTCTTAGGGATGTTTGTTGCGAGGTATTGATTAAAGGTTTTATAACTGATTTTTCTGCATGATTTCATCTCTAAATTGCATGCTCTTTTACTCCCATTACACACCCTAAGGTGTTTAATGAAATGTCCGGTTATGGTTTCTTGAGGAATTGTTGGTCCAAAGCATGAGATATGATATGATTGATGTTATGATGATGAAATGAGCCTATGTATATGATATGTATGCCAATATAATGTGTTTGATTACACCATGCTCGATATGGGGGTATAGGAGCTCGGATAACCATGTGAGGGATATTGTACCTTGCCATCGGGGTCTCCAGGTATGAATGGCATCAACCATGTGAGGGGTGTTGTACCTTGCCACCAGGGTTTCCAGGTGTAACTGGCATCAACCATGTGAGGGGTGTTGTACCTCGCCACCAGGGTGTCTAGGTGTGAATGGCATCTCCCAACCAAAGTTGGGATTCTAGCTTGGTCTCTTCTACACACATGATACCTTATATGAGCATAAGTTACCTAAAGCATGTTTTACTTAGGCATTGATCATACAATGTCATATTACTATATCATGCCTATTGCCTATTATTATGCATGATGAGTATGAAGCTTATCTCTTGTTGCATTGCATCCTACAAACTTAGTACATTCAAACATACTAATGCATACCTTGCCTACATGATATCACTATGTAGGAACAGGTGCCTAAGTTGATCATCCACCTCCTCCACATGGCTAGATAGTGTTATTCCAAGCTTGTTGGTGAGTCCTCCATTTTGGGGACTTTGGTTTATGTCTTCCTATTATTTATGTATTGAGACACTATCTTATGTTATATTTGACTATGAGGGTGAGCCCAGTTACCTTGTCTTGGCCCCCGATCTATATATATATTTAGAGGTGTTTGTTGGACAAGTTGTGTGTACATGATATGAGCCATGACTCCTTGTCTTGTAATGTTGTCATTTATGCAATCTTTTTAGCCCCATTGCCCTTGTTTTAATATATATTATGTGCTTCTGCAACCAAGGATGTGTAATAACAAGTTAAGAGGCTTGTTTGGGATTCCCCATTCGCTGTGTCATGTCTAGGCCCTAGGCATGCGTCGTGACAAAGTTGGTATCAGAGCACTAGGTTGATAGATCCTCGGAATCCAATACATCGCATCAAATAGAGTCATATTCATGATTGTGAAGCACACGATGACTATGAATAGGAGGCTATGAGACGCTTTAGAAAATGTTTTCCTTCTTCATATCATAAATCGTGCTATAGTATTCTCCCCCTAATGAGTATTCTTTGCTATGCTAGATCATGCCGACTACTAGAGGAAGACATGCCCAAACTCCTGAGGAGCAACCTACCATTAGTGAACTCTGGGATTCCCTCACCATGCTTGCCCAAGTGGTGGCCAATCAAGTCCAACAAGGGGCCCAAACCCCTCATGCTACTACCACGGGAGCTACGGTAAGGGAATTCATGATGAATCCTTCGATTTTTCATGGGTTGAAGGTGGATGAAGATCCACAAGAGATTATAGATGAAGTTTACAAATCCTGTCCATAATGGGTGTGGGGCCAAATGAAAGGCGGAGTTGACGGCGTACCAACTCAAGGGGGTGGCCCAAATTTGTTTGATCAATGGAAAGGTGAGAAGGGTAATGGCTATGTGGTGCTTTAGGTGGAATTTAAATTTGCCTTCCTTAATCTGTTCTTCCTACTTGAGCTTAGGGAAGAAAAGTTGGTTAAGTTTATGAACTTGAAGCAAGACGGTATGAGTGTGAGGGAGTATGCCCTCAAATTTAATCAACTCTCTAAGTACGCTCCTCACTTGGTGGCCGATTCTAGGTCAACAATGAATAAGTTTGTTACGGGGGTCCCTAATTTGGTAAGTGAGGAGCGTCGATCCACGTTGTATATTAGTGATATGTACTTGGCTAGATTGATCACATATGTCGAGCAAATGGAGAAAGAAAAGTTGAGAAAGAGAAGGGGTCATGAGGCTAAGAGAGCTCGTTTTGAGAGTGGGTTTCAAAAAGGTGCTAGATATCAACAAGTCCAAAGGTCTCCTCATGTTACTAATAGGGGGTTTGCCAATGATCTCCCTAGACCTCAAGGTGCGAGTGCAATGGCTCCCATTGACGTGTTCCCCAAATGTGGAAAGTATCATGGGGGCCCATGTTTGAGGGGTTCCAATGCATGCTTCAAATGCGGGGAGCTTGGTCACAAGAGGATAGGTTGTCGAAAAAATCGTGGCAAGGTTCAGGGTGCAAATACGGTCCCATTAGGTAAAGGTGGTGCCCCAAGGAACAATCGATACTATGCTCTACTTGGGAGGCAAGGGGTTGGTGAATTCCCTGATATTGTTATCGGTATATTTAAAATCTTTGATCTTGATGTATATGCTTTGATTGATCCGGGTGCCACCTTTTCCTTTGTTACCCCCTTTGTGGCTAAAAAGTTCAATGTCAAGTTGGAGTTACTGAATGAGTCATATGAGGTGTCTGCTCCTATTGGTGCATCTATTATGGCTAGGAGGGTGTACAGAAATTATTCATTTTGCATACTGCATAAATCCTACCTTGTGATCTTATTGAATTAGATATGGTTGATTTTGATGTTATTCTTGGGATGGATTGATTCATGCATACTATGCTTCTATTGATTGTAGAACCCGTAGGGTCATGTTTCAATTTCCAAATGAACCCGTCCTTGAGTGGGAAAGTCATGATGTGGTAGTGAGAGGTAGGTTCATCTCATGCATTAAAGCCCATAGGTTAATTTCCAATGGGTGTTTGTATCATCTTGTGAGAGTCAAAGATATGGAGTCCAAAGTCCCTTCCATTGAGTTGGTTGCAGTTGTCACTGAGTTTCTTGATGTCTTCCCAAATGATCTTCTTAGTGTATCTCTTGAAAGGGAGATAGATTTTAGCATATATCTTCTTCCTGACACCCAACCTATCTCTATCCCCTTTATCGTATAGCCCCAGCGGAATTGAAGGAGTTAAACGAGCAATTAAAAGATTTGTTGGAGAAGGAGTTTACTAGACCTAGTCAATCCTCTTAGAGTGCACCGGTGTCACTTGTAAAGAAGTATGATGGGTCATTTAGGATGTGCATTGACTATCGGCAACTCAATAGGGTCACTATAAAGAATAGATATCCTCTTCCAAGGATTGATGACTTGTTTGACCAATTGCAAAGGGCTAGCTTTTTCTCTAAGATTGATCTTCGATCCGGGTACAATCTAGTGAGGGTGAGGGAGTCTGAAATTCCCAAGATGGCCTTCCAGACTACATATGGGCACTATGAATTCATGGCGATGTCCTTTGGGTTGACTAATGCACCAGCCATCTTCATGGACCTAATGACTAGGGTCTTCAAGCCCTACCTTGATTCCTTTGTTGTGGTTTTCATTGATGATATTTTGATTTATTCCCATAATAGAGAAGAAGATATAGGCCATTTGAGGGTTGTGTTGCAAAGATTGAGGAAGGAGAGATTGTATGCTAAATATGACAAGTTTGAATTTTGGTTGAAGGAGGTTGCATTCTAGGGTCATGTGGTATCAAGGAATGGTATAAAGGTGGATCTTAAGAAAACTGATGCGATTAATAATTCGCCTAGACCATTGACCCCGTTGGATATTAAGAGTTTCTTGGGCATTCTGGGTTACTATAGAAGATTTGTGAACGGGTTCTCCTCCATTGCTTCTCCTATGATAAAATTGACTCAAAAGAAGGTTAAGTTTGTATGGACCGATGAATGTGAGAAAAGCTTCCAAACATTGAAGGATAGACTTGTGTCCGCTCCTATATTGTCACTATCGGATGGGCTTGAGGGTTTTGTGGTGTATTGTGATACATCTAGAGTTGGTTTGGGTTGTGTGCTAATGCAAAATGGTAAGGTTATAGCCTATGCTTCTAGGCAACTCAAAGTGCATGAAAGGAACTACCCTACCCATGATCTTGAATTAGTCGTCGTGGTGTTTGCATTAAAGATTTGGCATCATTATTAACATGGGGTGCATATTGATGTCTTCACTGATCATAAGAGCATTCAATATGTCTTCACTCAAGAAGAACTCAACTTGAGACAAAGAAGGTGGCTAGAACTCCTTAAGGACTATGACATGAGTGTGCATTACCATTCGGGTAAGGCAAATGTTGTGGTAGATGCTTTGAGTCGGGTTTCTATGGGTAGCCTAGCTCATTTGGGTGGTGCTGATAGGGAAATGGCTAGGGAGGTGCATAGGTTGGATAGATTAGGGGTGAGGTTGGAAGACGTGGGTGATGGTATTATTGTTAATGATGGTTCTAAATCTTCATTGGTTGATGAGGTGATAGCTAAACAAGATCTAGACTCCTCCTGGCTTGAGTTAAAGGCCTTGGTGAAAGAGGGCAAGGTAGAGGTTTTCTTCCAAGGGGGATATGAGGACCTTAGATACCAAGGTAGGTTGTGTGCCATATATTGATGGTCTGAGAGAGAGAATTCTTGATAAAGCCTATAATTCCTCTTATTCTATCCACCCCGGTTCAACCAAAATGTATAGAGATTTGAGGGATGTGTATTGGTGGGGAGGCATGAAGAGAGATATTACCAAATTTGTTTCTAATTTCCATAGTTTTCAACAAGTCAAAGCCGAACATCAAAAGTCAGGTGGCCTAACCTAATACATAGAGCTTCCTACTTGGAAGTGGGAGGTGATTACATGGACTTTGTGGTTAGTTTGCCCAAGACTAGGAAAGGTTTTGATTCCATATGGATGATGTTTGATAGGATGACGAAATTGGCTCAATTTCTACCAGTCGAGACTATATATGGAGTTGAGGAATATGCAAGGTTGTACATCTATGAGTTGGTGAGGTTGCATGGGGTTCCCTTATCCATTATATCATATCATGGTGCATAATTTACTTCATACTTTTGGAGATCTTTTCAAAGGGATCTTGGTACCAAATTTCACCTTAGTATGGGCTCCTACCCTCAAATGGATGGCCAAGCCGAAAGGACAATTCAAACATTTGAAGATATGCTTAAGGCATATGTCTTGGAGCTTAAAGGTAGTTGGAATGACCATTTCCTATTGATTGAGTTTGCCTACAACAATAGCTATCACTCTAGTATCGGTATTACTTCTTTTGTGGCTCTTTATTGGAGACGTTGTAGATCACCGATAGGTTGGTTTGAGGTTGGAGAGGTGGATTTTTTGGGGCCAGATCTGATTATGGATGCCCTTGAGAAGGTTAAAATTATTAGGGAAAGGTTGAGGATAGCCGAAAGTCATCAAAAATCCTATGCCAATATAAGAAGAAGAGACCTAGAATTCCAAGTAGGTGATTTGGTTGATTTGAAGGTTTCTCCAAATGAAAGGTGTAGTCCATTTTGGTAAAAAAAGGGAATTGAGTCCAAGATATGTTGGTCCTTATGTGATGATAAAGAGGGTTGGCAAGGTAGCTTATGAGTTAAAGTTGCCTAGTGAAATGAATTTGGTTCATCCGGTGTTTAATGTCTCTATATTGAGAAAATGTGTTGGTGATCCTAATGCCATTGTATCTATTGATGATATGGGTGTTGTTGAGGATAACTTAACCTATGAGGAGGTTCCAGTTAAGATCTTGGATAGGTAAGTAAAGAGATTGAGGAACAAAGAGGTAGTATCCGTTAAGGTCCTTTAGAGGAACCAACAAGTTGAAAGTGCTACTTGGGAAGCCGAAGCAGACATACAAAAGCAGTATTCTTATCTTTTCTACTCTAGTCAAGCCTAAGGTACTAATCTTAAGTTCCATATATGACTTTAAGTCTTATATTTCAGCCCTAATGTCATTCATATGCATTCATATTTGAGTTAGCAAACTTATGATGATTTTACACTTATTTTGAGATTTTGAAAATGGTGTTTTACATGCATTCTTGTTGGTGCTGATTTTTTCATGATCACTCTTATCTTGTACATCTCTTTATATTTGGGATGAGTGTTCCCAAAGGGAAGATATTGAAACGACCCCGAAAAGTGCCCAAAAACTTGCTTCGAAATGCCTGAATTTTTGATTTCCTTATATCTAAAAATCTATTCATTATTTTGAAAATCCGACTTCATATTTGTGATCAGGGGGTCCAAATTAGGTGAAAAAGGGTCTAACCTCGATTTAAGAATGAAAGAATATTAATTATAATTTTTTTAGTGACGATTTCCAGTGAATAGTTCGCAACGGCTCCGCGATGCGCCTTAGCTCAAAATCGTCTCCGCGTCCTCTTCGCGACGCAGAGATGTGTATTTTCCTAGCAGTGATTCTCAAGTATTGGGCCCAAGTTTCCAAACATGTTTTTACCCATACTAAGTCAAATTTCACCTTATATCATTCTAATCATTTTCCAATACTCCCCAAAACACTTGGCCATATTTTTACTCCAAATTTCAAGACTCAAAACCCTCATCTGGATTTAAGGATTTTCTTCAAGCTTCAAGTCTCCATTGTCAACCTTCACCAAGAACTTCTCCAAATCTATGGTATATGTTGTTAAACCATTGGATCCTTCAACCCATGATGCCTAAACCCTCTTTTACTTGATAATGCATGATTTAAAGTTGATTTTACTTGTGGGTCTTGTATATTGAGAAATTTATGGCACGGTGATTTTAGTTCATGAAAGTATGATTGTTTTAGCATGTTTTGAGCTTCAAATCTTAATCTAATGTTGGATTTGATGAGGGGTTTTGCTATGACTGTCTTGGGGGTGTTGCAAGGTGTTGATTAAAAGTTTTATGACTAATTTTCCTGCATGATTTCATCGCTAAATTTCATGCTCTTTTACCCCCATTACACACCCCCAAGCTATTTGATAAAAATATATGGTTGTGGTTTCTTGAGGAATTGAGGGTCCAACGCATGAGATATGATATGATTGATGTTATGATGATGAAATGAGCCTATGTGTATGATTTGTGTGTCTATATAATGTGTTGCATTAGACCATGCCCGATAGGGGGGGGGGGGTATAGGAGGTCAGATAACCATGTGAGTGGTGTTGTACCTTGCCACCAAGGTGTCAAGGTGTGAATGGCAGCAACAATTTGAGGGGTGTTGTACCTTGCCACCAAGGTGTCCAGGTAAATGGCATCAACCCTATGAGGGGTGTTGTACCTCGCCACCAGGGTGTCCAGTTATGAATGGCATCTCCCAACCAAAGTTGTGATTCTACCTTGGTCTCTTCTACACATATGATATCTTATATAAGCATGAGTTACCTAAAGAATTTTTTACTTACGCATTGATCATATATGTCATATTACTATATCATGTCTATTGCATATTGTTATGCACGTTGAGTATGAAGCTTATCTCTTGTTGCATTGCATCCCACATGCTTAATACATTCAAACGTACTAACACATACTCTTTGCCTACATGATATCACCACGTAGGAACCGGTGCCCAAGTTGATCATCCTTCTCCTCCACGTGGCTAGACAGTGTTATTTCAAGCTTGTTGGTGAGTCCTCCATTTCGGGGACTTTGGGTTATGTCTTCCTATTATCTATGAATTGAGACACTATCTTATGTTATATTTGACTATGAGGGTGAGTCGGTTACTTTGTCTTAGACCCCGCTCTATCTATGTATTTAGAGATATTTGTCAGACAAGTTGTGTGTATATGATATGAGTCATGACTCCTTGTCTTGTATGTCACAACCCAACCCAGGGGCCGTGACTAGTACCCGATAGGGGCACCTAGACAAACATTAACTCCAAAGACCAAACATAACCACTAGGAAACCTACCGAAATTTCGGCACAGTTTCCTTTGTTTTATTAACTAACCTCACCTGCAAATAAAATCCAGCAACAACCCAGCCAACAATACAAGTACATATTTCTTTACAC
>JAOTQR010080023.1:0-10147 GCA_025774065.1 Solanum ossicruentum
TTAAAATATACCTCAATCACAACAATTTTCCCGAATGAGCAATTGACCTCCATTTAGCTAATTACGGGGTCTAACACTTCTGAACCGATGATGTGAGTTTTGGTATCTTGGGGCTTTTTTGGGGACTCTCGGGTTCGCATTTGCCGTGTCATGCCTAGACCCTGGGCCCGGGTCATGACAATAGATGAATAGAAAGGCTACAAGTATTATACAATGAATATGCCAAGTGATAAAACGCGAATCCTTGGACGGTTATGCTTCTCTTTATTGATTTTGTCCAACATGTAATAACTATTTCTTCAATATCAATTTATACATCATAATATGATTCAATCATGTTGATTTTCAATTACAAAAACTCTTCAGATAAATTAAAACTTACTTTGGAACTTTAGTCACACCTCTTTAGAAGTTTACACTTTAATTAGCATATGCAGCAGATTATACTTTACCCGAATATAGTTAAAAACATGAAGTCATATTTCGAGTTCTGCATCATTTTTCTATTTTATAATTTTCATCCAAGAAAGATGACACATACCATTCTAATTACTGCATCATCAATTAATGAAATATGAACTTATATTCAGGAAATTTTATTGAATAAAAAATAAAAAAAAGGGGGACTTCAAAAGCTGATTAGTCTTGGTGTGTAGTAAATGATTGATGAAGTTATTCATATACTTAATGAAGAGTCTAAAAATAACTTTTAATTTTAATCTGTAATAAGTAGACGTAATGAGGAGTCTATCAAATACTCTTCCCAACAACATTGTATATCCAAATTTTTGATCATCTTGCTTTCTATGTTAGGTTAGTCTACACTATTTTTAAAATTTCCATTACCAATTTGTAATTGTAAGAATTCTTTGTTGAAAACTAAACTTGATTTGGGATTTGGTTTTTGATATTGGACTTGCAAGTGTTGGTCCAATAAATAGTCTGGAAGGTTCTAGAGATGTGTGCAATTCTCTAGACAGTCTAAAAGGTTTTAGAGATGTGTGAAGTTCTCTAGAATAGTCTAGAAGGTTCTAGAGACGTGTGGAGTTCTCTAGAACAGTCTGGAAGACTTTGAAATTCTCTAGAATTCCCTAGAGACTTGTGGATCTTGCAAGAAGGCCATGGGAGCTTCTAGAAGACTCTAGGGATGTGAAGAGAAATCTTACCTTGTAAATATCTTAGATATTTTTGTAGGAAGATTCTAAAGTAGTATTTGTAGCCGTTGGATCAAATTGATCCTAGCCATTCATTTAGGAAGGGGACTAGTATAAATACTCCCTTAGGCTTCTCATTTTAACAATCAAGCAAAAAGCAAAAAGTTCAAGGGCAATATAATATAAGTTCTCTCCACTCTTCTCAATATCCTTTCCACCTATATAACATCTTCTCTAATATATAGCCTCTTATTTACAACATTCTTACTAATGCATTTATTTGTATTGTTTATTATTTCACTCATATTTATTTTCTTTTTATTGAAAAATATGTGAATTGTCATGGTTATAAGATTAATATTCTCCGGATATGAAATTGTAAGTGAATTTATCTCCATCTTTTTACATTTTCAAATATAACTTTGTAATTGATTATTTTTCAAGAAAGGAGTTTCATTTTCTTCTATTCTCTCCACAAATCTCTATTTAAGTACTTTGGACTTATAGAGGAAAAAAATGCGGAAAGTAACCTTAAAATATTACTTTTTACTGAGATTTGTAATATTATAAGGCAAGAAAAGATTTTTTTTTTGATATTGATCAAGTGTCTTCATTTTTTTGAATGTTGTTTGAGGATGTATTCTAGTTAACTTATTATGTTTGAGTTGTTTTTGTTTGAAAACACTATAACTCTCTCACCCAACGTACAAATTTTATACAGTAATAGAGGACAAACTTGCCACACACATTTTTAGAACTAGTACCTAATAATAATGGTAGAAGATAATGTTATTTTTAGAATCCTCAATGTCAACTTTCATTAATGAATATGATTATTAATGTAAGCATGTTAGTGTTCACATGTGTAGAGGGAGATTAACAATATAGAATACAGAAACCAGGAACAAAAAAGTTGCAACCATTTAGAAAACCAAAGAGTAGAAAGAAGCATTGAGAAAAGAAGCTGATGACTTTTTCTTCTAGAAGGAGATATAATGATCTTTCTCGTTTGGAAAAGTTTCGTCATGAATGGAATTTCTGTGGCCTGCAGATGCTTCAAATTGATCACCTTCATCTAAATTTTCAATTCCTTGCTATGATTATCAGCTTGCAGAGCTTACGACTGAATACTTGTATATTGCACAGAAAGTACAAGCTCTTTGGAATGCAATTGAATTTAGAAGAATCAACTATCCCGACGATCTTGAATCTGTGTTCGATAAGTTTGAAAGACAGATCTGGATGACTAAGTTGGAAATCAAAGCGAACTACTCTTTCCCCAAAGCATCACTACCACTTCCTTCCAAAGTTGCTAATCCCGAATTTGTAAAGGGATTCCTTGGTACTGTTGTAATGAATCTTGGTGGCGTACGAACGACGTCTGATCTTCCTAATTGGTCTAGATAGGTTCCTTGTGAATTAATAGAAGAGGTTGGAAAGGAGTTGAAGTTGTTGAGAAATTTTGTCTACTTTATTTCAGACAGATGCAAGGATTCTCAAAGACAATGTAATTTCTTCACTCATGTTTTAGTTGTGGCTAGTCATGCGATAACGATTTCCTGGTTTAGTGTCTCAGGAATACTTTGGAATGAATACTTTAATTCTACTGAAATGAATGATGCATTGTCTGACTTTCAAATGAGGATTCATCCCATTCAACCATGTGTCCGAAAGATCTATATTGATGTCCTGAAAACTATAAAATCAGGATGCCATAATGAAATCCAAGCTGAGAATGCTGCTGATTATAAAGCTGGATTTGTGGAGACTCTCATACACCATCCATTACTGATAAGCTCAAAGAGAGAAAGGCTTTCAAGGATCGAATTACAATGCTCAACTTCTTGAGAGACAATCCCATCAATCTACCAAGAGAGGACCTTGAAGATTTTGATACTGCAGTTATTAATGTAGGGCTTCTAGTTTACTCAATGTGTGATAGGGTGGTTATGGATGGGGAGTTAAATCAAGAGACAATTGTTGATTTCTAGGTGATATTCAAAGTATACAAGCACTGCTCTACTTCCTCACTCAGAAGTCACTTCACTCTGATTTACCTACGATTGATGGATTGGGATATATAGATATCATTTTAGACCATGTGAAGAAGTTTCTAAGCCACTACTTAGAGTCACTTTCTTCTATAAGGGGCCAACTCCAGACAATTCAGCAAAAACTGGAGTACTTTCAAAAGCAACATGAGGTATTCAAATCTTTTGGGATGCAGGTAATTGCTAAAGCATATGAGGTGGATCATTTTATTTTTGGTTGTATAAACAAAAACATTCCTGAGTGGTACCTTTTCCTATGGACCCAGGACATTATAGAGGAGAATACGCCACCCATGAGGAAGCTAGTCGAGATCCATGAAAAGAAAGTCTTTGACTTGGTATTGCATAATGCCACTGATGTTGCCGGTGCTCATACTTCAGAATTTGCTAGGATTACAAGCATGAGAGAAGAGACGGTGGGATTTCAGGAGGTGATGGACACAATAAGATGGCAGCTAATTAGAGGATCATTGCACTTGGATGTCATCTCAACCGTAGGCATGGCCAGATTGGGTAAGACAACTCTAGCTAACAAATTATTTCATGATTAGTTAGTGTCTCTCATTTTGATGTCCATGTAAAATGTTGTGTATCTCAAGTATATGGTTTCTCCCCAGCACATGCAAGTGTACGTAGTCTCACAAGTAATATAGTGGCCCTGATTAAGTAGTTGGGTTGTCGAACCCAAGGGATTTGAATGGAATCAACAACTAATCTCAATTATCACGTTTATGGTGCTTTTAGTAACAAGATCTGAAGATATAAGTAAAATAAATGCAAAGAATGAATTTCTTCTAAACTAATCTGATTTTTACTGTCAAGATATCAATTAACAAGCAACTCTAGAATTGTAGCCTTAACGACTCATTTTAGTCTTAACAATGTTTATCTACGTCTGGGTTCCTGATTACTGATTCATGGGATTTAAATTACATGAACAGAGTTGCATGCCTCTGCCGACCTACTGTTATTGACTGCCTAACTACATCGTTGAGCAGGGATAGACAGATCAATAAAAATGCATTAATATTTATCTTCCCATATAATGAACCGAGCTAGGTGTAAGGGTAGTTGTCACAAGTCTCCCTTACACAAATCTACCTAGTTTCCTAGTCGAACAAGCTCCCTATACTACTACATTCTATCCATTCCAGCATCTCTCGAATTCAGAGTGAACAACTAATTTACTCCCTAGTAGATCAGGCTATGAAGTATAGATAAAAGTAGTACAGGAATAATAAAACGAACCCATTCATAGATGCTCAAAGTTAAGAATTAAACCTTGTCTATGGCTACAACTCCAAAATATAGAGACTTAGCCACTCATAGTCATGAAATACACCGTGAATACTCTAGAAAATATTAAAAACCAAGGAATCATGATTAAACTAACCAAATTAACCTTAGATAAAGGTTCTCCATTGTCTCTACTATAGTTCTTGCGTAAAAATAGTATGAAAGCCTAAAGTCTATGATAGAATGTATTTTAAAACCCAGTAACTCGACTTTTCAGCTTCTTTTCCTCAAGTCTACGATGCAGACCCCTTGTGTACACTGGGTTTTCACTTAGTTTGCTGATGGACACTTTCGCACATCTTTTGCACAAGTCTGTGACGTGGACTTGGCACATTTTTCAGCTTTGCGCCTTTTTCTGCAATTTTCAGCTTCCACAACTTCCTTCCAAGTCTATGACGTTGACTTTGATCTTTTTGTTTCTTCCATTAACTTCCATCTTTTGAATCTCGGGGTGTGTTTTACCTTCAAAACCGAGTGTAACTCCGGACTTTCACAATTAGGGCAAAATCCTTCAAAACACAACCAAATGGCGCACTTGGCCCTGTGTTAGCATAATAAGAGAAAAATAAACTAAATTACCTAGACTCTATGGATTTACCCTCTAATTTATCTCTATGTATGGGTATTTTTGGCTAATTAGGTGTATAAATACACCTAAGATCACCACCCAACAGTTAGAGCTTTGTCCCTCCTCGAACAAATCAGGACACATGTATAGGACTCCCTACGATAATATGTACAACAAACATCATGCGACCAAACTCTTTGAACCATTATGAACAATCCTCAGTACCCTTAGGAAAATCCACTCGCTCTTAGCACTCATGTATACATGCGGACTCATGTAGAATGTTTAACAGTTCATCTAGTTACTAACCTTCGATCATCATGTGCCCTGACCAAGAAGAATACCCATACGCACCACTAAGAACCTAAACAGATTAAAAATGTGTACACAAACAACTCTCTCTCTTTCTCCTTAAAGATGTCTCATATTGCTCCTAGATTCCATAGGCTTTCCCATAATGTAAAACTTAGACCTAGCAAGAAGTTTCCTTAAAGGATCACATAGGTCTTTGTTTGGTTGTAATGTAGGCTGTGGGCTGGTGGGCTATTTTTATGGATATGGCTAACAAGGCTAAATTTTCAAACGCTCATAGCTTACACTCCTCTTCCTTCATTTCATCACTTTTAATCCTCCATGACTTAACACCCTTTGCTATCTCTTTACTGTATAACGTTTAAGATACCCCATATTATTCACAACATAATCAGAATAAACTACTAAAAGACTAATGAGAAGACAAACTATATCTAAAAAAACAAAGAAAAAATTTTATTTTATTTTTCAAGGACCAAAACAATGTGCATCCGCGATCAACACTATTGGTCGAAATTGTATATAACTTTTTTTTCTTTTTTTCACAATGAAACTCTATTATTTCTTAGCCTTTGGGTGTCTATTTAAGTTCCCTCTCCTTTGAGTCATCATGCTAAAGTGCTAGGGAATTAGGATCAAACAAGGTAATTTACCAAAGAAAAGGGATCGGCTTAAAATGTGGCTAATCAAAGAATAGGCTAAGGCTCAAAAGGGCTAACTACAGATATTTTTCATTAGGAGGATATAATATGTTATGCTATTGTACTACCAAAGAAATGCCTAGATCCTCTCCTCTAATTCCAACTCCTACAAAGTCCAATGTACCTATTGGTCAAGTTCTAGAACCTATCGCAATAGAGACTCATAATTTGCTCACTCACTCTTAGCACATTTTCAGCACAAGGTTAGCATTAAAGTTACTATTATGGTATTCACATGAATTCAATATTAAGTACATATACAATTGTGACTTACAAGGATCGAGTATCAACTTGCTAAACTATGTTCATATGCTCACATTGTTTGTACAACTACCACAATTCTAAATGACGATTCGACGAATGCCCTTAGGACGGTCGTCATCAATCCATCATAAGTCCCCCATCAGTCGACTATGACTACTACTACTATTTGCAACATAAAAGTAACTACTACTACATCATTCCATCAATAGAGTATTAACATTCAAGTATTCATGCACAAAATAGTTAAATAGTTATAGATCCAAAATAAAAGAAAAGATGTCCAACCTAAACATAGGATAATCACAACTAATAAATAAAAAGAGACTTATACATGCCAAGAATTATGAATTGAAGCATAACCAACAGATCAATCCCCACCCCACACTTAAACTTAGCACTGCCCTCACTGCTAACCATATGAAACCTATGAAGTGGGAATGATGGTGCTCACTCATCAGGCCCTGGCAGGATGGGCTCACCCCTAACATAGACCAATAGCTCGTCAGCTATCTCCTCATCCTCTAAGTCGGACTCATCATGCGCCTTACTTAGATCTGTGGGTACATTATCATCCACGAGCTCTATGAACCTCGGTCCAATGCCCAACACTGCTTTAGCATGGGTGTTGAGTGGGTAGTAAACCTTGACATCTCAAAGCTCTTCTGGCGTAGAGAGGTGGCCACCAGTCTGGTGCCTCAGCATCTCAAGCTCATACATGCGGGCCATAATCAGCTCATCGCAATGGGTTCTCTCAGCTACGGTGAGCACTGAGCCCATGGACACATCAGGCTCCTTAATGTTAGTAGCAATATAGGGGGGCCTGAATGATACGACAATAGTCGGCCTCTTCTTCCGGCACACCTGTCATACGACACAATTTAGTAATAAGGCCCTCGAAGGCATACCTACACCCTTTCTAGCTCTTTGCCTTCCTTATTGTCATCCTGAAAATGGCATCAAAGTTCAACTCCATCTTTATCATCAGCGTGTAGGTGAGACACCCCCGATCCCTCGTGACAATAGTGAAATGATGTCAGGGAAAGAATGAGTGGGTCATAAGTCTGACCAAAACCCGTGCCTCCTTCGTCATGTGAGTAAAAGGGAAGGAGAGATGATAGCCCTTTTCAGCATGTCGGACCCACTCAGTTGTGGAGTTCAGCCAGGCAAGAGTGTGGTGGATGTCTAGGTAAGGTGGGCAAAGCTATAGTTGCTAGAAGAAATCCGCTAAGACCTCTTTGGGAGTGTCGAGGACCTTGTTAATAGCAAGAGGAGAAATGTTTAGCTCTATTCTTCAAACGATGACTGACTGGGTCTGTGGCTCCTTGCTCATATTGGCATAGAACTCCCGCACCAGGCTGAAATTAAAGGACCTGGGTCCCTAGAACAAGAAACCCAGTCGTAGCTCCATGTACCTATTCAGAATCTAGGGATACTCATCTAGCAATGAGTCAACATCGATGGGGATGTCTAGATAGTACTTGGTCTCGTCATAGGATTGATACCATCACTTCCCTTCCTTAGTAACACCTTTGGTCCAAAACTAGACCTGGTGGCCCCTTTTTATAGAGCGCGGGGCACTTGTGGTATGTCCCGGGCCCTTTTTCTTATGTTTGAAGCCCCTGCTCTACTGGATTGGCCGGATTGACATGTAAGAGATGACATGGTAACTTGCAGCACAATAAGTCCACAATCAATGCATAATCAACAATGCCGACAACCCCACACTTAGATTCAAGCCCGTAAGGCGAATGTACTCAGACTTCCCCACGTCATATGGGCTGCATAACCTACAATTCAACACAAGCCCCCCCTCGTTTCAAGGCATCATAATTACCCTAACATTTTCAACTACCACTTTCGACAGACACTAGTTCAACCCCATATGCATAGTAGACTTTTCCCACAACTTAACCCCCCCCCCCCCAAAATTTATGTATTCAACCCCACACTTAAGATTTGGAAAATTCCACATAGAAACATAAAAATATGCATAATGCAAGGCCAAGAACACAAAATCCCCCAATTTTCCCCAACTTATTGCACAATTTTGACCTAGGGTTTGCACCCTCAACAATCAAGCACATAACACCCCTCATTTCAACAAACTAGCCCAAAATCCATCACTCCCAACAAGTATTACCGAAGAACACACATCAAACAACACAACCCACTCCAAAGTTACCCATTATGATGAAGGATATCACCACTGGAAGTAGCGAAATCAAGTAAAAATGAAGTGGAGAAAACATACCTTGTGTGGATAAAGCACTTAATATGATGAAGATCATGACACAAGTGATGTACGATGCAAGTTAGTTTGAAAATTGGGTGCAGTATGGAAGAAGAATGAGAGAAAAATGGAGATGAGGGTTTTTGGGCTCAGGGAGTTATGCAAAAATGAAAAAAAAAATAGGTTGGGAGTATTTAAAGGGGGTGGAGTTGCTTGGGACACGGACATATTTACACATATCTGCATCCCCTCCGCGTCATGGAGAGAACGTGGATTATGACTTGGAAAATTTTATTTCCCTATCTATGCGCCAGTAAGCATCCGTGATGCATCTACGTCACGGTGCCATCGCGAATGCTTACTGTCCAGAGCCCCAAAAAATATATTTTTTGCTTCGGACCCTGTACCGAACACCTGAACATGCTTCAAAACACTAAATAAGTGGATTAGACCAAAAAATACTCAGTAGATCATCAAAGAATGAGGACGAAAAATTTTGCAAAAAAATGTACAAGGTCCACGACGCGGAGGCATAGCAGACCTGTACTTGTGCAAAATTTTCAAACTTTTGTTACATGATCTGATTTTTTTAAAATAAAATAAAATTATAAAAAATGTGGTTACAATTACCTCACCACGGGTTGCCTCCCGTGCAGTGCCTGATTTACCATCACGGCACAATGCACCATAAGCTTATTTATCATCGGCTAACTCAATGGCCTCTTCAACTTAAGTCGTGTCCTCACCGTATTAGTTTTTGACACGTTGATCGTTCATTAAAAAGGTTTGGTTTGAGGTCACATCTTTCAGTTCCACCGCTCTATGAGGTGTGACCACTACCACCATGTACGGTCCACTACATTTGGATCTCAGCTTTCCTGGAAACAACTTTAAACAAGAATTAAAGAGCCATACCTATTGTCTTGGCTCGAAGTTCAGCTTGATGATTTGCCGGTCATGCCATTTCTTAGTTTGGTCCTTGTAGAGCTTGGAATTTTCATAGGCTTGGAGCCTAAACTCATCCAACTCCTCCAGTTGTTCCAATCTCTTCCTGCTGGCGAGCTCTAAGTCAAGATTCAACCTCTTTATCACCCAGTATGCTTGGTGCTCGAGCTTGACTAGAAAGTGACAAGCCTTACTGTACACCAATCAGTATAGGGATGTGCCTATCGAGGTCTGCTACATTGTTCGGTATGCCCACAGAGCTTCATCAAGCTTAACCACCCAATCTTTCCGGGTGGCATTCACTGTCTTTTGCAATATCTGCTTGACCTCCCGATTTGACACCTCAACTTGTCCACTCATTTGTAGGTGGTAAGTTGTAGCCACTTTATGCCTTAGCCCATACTTCAATTTATCAGAAGATTCTTCACCGTTTGGTTAAGGAAATATGTGCCTCCATCACTAATGATGACTCTTGAAGTACTAAACCGAGTGAAGATGTTCTTCCTTAAGAACATGCTCACCACCTTAGCATCATTCGTTGGAAAGGCTGCTACTAGGATATAGTGACATCCGAATGATGGTCGGAATGGCCCCATGAAGTCTTTTCCCCAAACATCAAAGATCTC
>JAOTQR010080024.1:0-41358 GCA_025774065.1 Solanum ossicruentum
ATGCAACACTTTATATAGAGTATATCATATATATAAGCTCATTTCATCATCATATAGTCATTCATATCATATCTCATTCTTTGTACCTTTAACTCCTCAAGAAACCACATCCGGGCATTTTATCAAACACTTAGAGGGTGTGTAATAGGGGTATAATACCATGCAATTTAGGGATGAAATCATGCAAGAAAATCCATTATAAAACCATCAATCAACACTTTGTAACACCCTCAAGCAATATACATCATAACCCCATATCGAACTTTCAAAAGATCCAAGATTTATAGCTCAAAATGTAGCTAAATAATCACAACTTTACATAGCTTTAACATAGTTCATAGACATGTTCATAACAGTAAACCCATTTGTAAATTCAACTTTAAGTCATAAAAATAGAGTAAAAAAGAGATTAGCAAACCATGGGTGGAAGAACCCAATGGCTAAAACCTACATATCTTAGCTTTGGAGAGTTTCGTGAAGAAGATTTCAAATGGAGGCTTGAAGCTTGAATGAAATCCTTAGATCCAGATGAGTTTTGGGACTCTTGAATATTGAGGGGAACTTGGGGCCTGACTTGGTTTCCTTAAATTCCAAAAAGACTCCTTGAAAACCTTGAGAATGGATGAAGAATTTGATGAAGATTAGAGAGGATTTTGAGAGATTTTTGGTTGGTTTTTAGGGTTCAAAATGGCTCGACAATGATGGATTTTCATGTATATATGTATAGGGTTATTACCCAATTGCCCTGGAGTAAAAAGAACAATTTAAGGAAATTTTTGAACTAGTCCACATCACGGACCTGTTGCGGACAGCTACTATTTTTGTAAAGTTTCACTAAAAATTATTTTTCTTGGCACGGACAAAGTATACCTTGTAGGTACTTGTTTCCCCACACAATGTTGCCCTCTGAATAAGAATATGAAGTCTGATTTGTGAAATTCTACACTGTTTTTGAGATATTGAAAAAAATGCATCATAGGGTCTTTCTGAGTTACGTGGAGGGGTGTTTAAATATCCCCCATTTGAGATATAAGGGAATTTCGATTATGGGGGTAATCGTAGGAAAGTTTGGGGCTTTTCAATATCTCCCCCTTGGGAACATTCATCTCCGAATATCGAAGAAATGTACATAAGAATAGTAATCATGAACAAATTGGCACCAACAAGAATGCAACAATACATTTAAAATACCATTTTCAAAATCTCAAATAAGTGTCAAAAATCGTCATGAACTTGTCAACATGAACATGGATGCATGCAAATAACATAGGGGCTGAAGCATAAGACTTGAAATCACATGAAGGGGATCAACATATTGTCATAAGCTTGAATAGAATGAAAGAGGTATGGATATCGCTTTTCCATGCCCACTTCGGCTCCTCGAGAAACACTTTCGACTTGATGATTCTTCCAAAGGGCCTTGATGAACACTACCCCCTTACCAATCAACTTCTTCAACCTTTACATCCAATACCTCCACCGGGCGCTTATCTTAGGGAAACTTATCCTCCACAACACCCATAATCTTATGAGTTATATAGCACTAGAGTCACCACCACATCGCTTCAACCTAAACGTATGAAAAACTAGAGAAACCATAACCGTACCATAGGCAATTCCCAAACTTATGCAACCTAACCAACCTCCCTTTACACTCTATAAGGACTCACAACCCTAAAGTTATCGTCAACCTTAATCATGCATAGTCCACTTGGTACCATAAACCACCATCCCCCCCTTGGGAGACAACCTCCACTCTATCATCTTCTCATCCAAAACTCCCAACCCTAGTAAGGCGGAAACAAGGCCTTGGTTAAACTAGACCTCTTAACCCAAGAAGATTTGGAACCATTCAGAATGCTACACCACCATGCACAACTTCCCTCAACCTAACTTCTAATCCAACCAACTGATGGACCCTACTAGTTTCCTCTTTGCCTCTATCAATAAACATGCTAGGCTACCTAGAGCACCAACAGCAACATTAGCCTTACCAGGGAAAAATAATGCACACTCATACATAATCCTTAAAGAATTCTAACCAGCTTCTTGCTATCCACAATGCACACCTATCATATTTAGCAAACAACCTCTCATCCTCCATGACTTACATCACTACCCCCAAATGATTCACAAGCTCTAAACAATCAATACCACATCACTAGAGACCACCACAAACATGTCAAGGGAGGGTTTTAAGACTCTTCAAGAAACCCACAAACACCACCGATGCATAAGCCAACCAAACAACTCCTCCAATATTCAAAATGATCGTTCCTAGATCAGCAGGACACTTAGGAATATCGCCTACCCTCTTCCACACTTGAGAAAAAAACCTGAGCCTCAAATCAACGTTAGAGAAGTGACTAACCCATTGTAGTTGACCAAATATATCGACCATCCTTAACTATCATATTACAACCTTAGGGTCCTACACTCATCAAAAGCATGTTACGCAAATAGCCAAACCACCTCAATACCTCCAACACATCAAGCTAAGTTCAACCAAGATCACAAGACAAGACTTCTATGCAATAAGAACATAGGGTAAACCTTATAGACCCCTTCTAGCCACTATAGACTCACGCAACATTCTGGGAAACACACATGAATCCTATTAGCACAGAGGAATGACACAAGGAATAGCAACTCCTAGGCTATCAAATCACCCAACTCAAAACGTCGGTCACAACATTGGCCTTACTTAATGTCAACTAAGTCACAAGAAGGGCAATAGAAGATAACTTATTCATAACTTCTAGTAATAGCCCGCTAAGCCCAAGAAGCTCCTAATATCCAATGGGTTCAAAGGTACGCCAATCTCTAATCACCTTCGTCTTACTAGGGTCCACCTTAATACCATCACCCAGCACCATATGACCTAGAAAGGAAACCTCTTATAACCAAAATCCCCATTTCTCCTATTTAGCATCCAACCTTCTTCTTTAAACTTTGTAGTACTACCCTCAAGAGACTCACATGCACTACCTAATTTGGGAACACAAACCATCATATCATCACCAAAACCACCATAAGCCTTTTAGAGTAGGGACTAATTATCTTACCCATGAGACTTATAGGCATAATCGGTGCACTAGTCAAACCAAAAGACACTACCCCAAATTCAAAATATCAAAAAGGACATTCAGAGCCTCATCTACCACCAACAACAATTCTATAGACAAAATAACTTAGGTTCAACACCTCCAATTCTCACATGAAATGGACCTACCTCCCTAGCCACCACTTGACAACCTCCCACTCAAGGATGGGCTCATTAGGGATTCGGGATCTAACTCTACGGGTCCTACCATCCATGAAGACACTACATACAAACAACCATTAAATCCCTAGCATGACATTGAAATTTACCACACCAACTCCTACAAGTCACAAAGCAATACCTAATGTAATACAAACTCGAATAAATACCTATAAACCTCCTAGGAACCATATATTCAACAAAAGCATAGACATCAAGGTCCACACAACAACTCAGGCACACAGGAAGCCCCACTAGTAACCAAAAGAATAGAGATGAAATAGTGGCACACCGAGCCTAAAAATGCATGCACAATAAAGCCAAGGAAACTCCAATTTATTGGTAGTAACATCGGGCACTTCATCCCCTTCTTGAGCAACTTGATGAACATGACCATCTTTACCCTTCTTTTAAGCATATGAGCAGCCTGGAATTTTGTGGCACATTTTCCTACATCCAAAGCATGCACCCGTGTTCCTCTAACATGCACCACCATGTTTCCTCCCGTCTTTAGGCATTTAGGTCTTTTCACCCCTCATCTCCTCTTTTACCTCTCTTACACTTATGAGGACACTCCTTTATCGTATGATCCATCTCCCCACACCCATAACAAGCATTAGTACCTTTCAAGCATTGGCCATCATGGCCTCTACCACATTTTGGGCACCTAACGTAAGGCACCACACCACCTCTATCTCTCCTCTTGAAACTTTGGAATTTACCCTGAAAACGGGCCCTTTTGTCCTCACTACCTCCTTTCTCACCACTAGAAGTCTTGGTAGCAGCCACTTGTTGATTGAGTTGAGTTGTCAATGTTGTCACTACTTTGGCCATTACCCATAGAGCATTTCGAACCTCCACGTTCGATATATCACCATCTTGAGTAGCTTGAGATATATCCTGAAATGTAATGGTTAGGGGTTAGTAATAAGTTCTAGGGGACCTAACTCTACCGCATTACTTAGTTCATGAAGAAGTGAAACATTTCCCAGAGTGCCTCATAGCCTCCTACTCATAGTTGTGGTGCTCAACAAAATCATGAATAAGACTCTAATCGATGCGGTGTATTGGATTCCTAGGATCTAAGAACCTAGTGCTCTGATGCCAAGTTTGTCACGACCCAAAATAGGGCCTAGATGTGACACGGCAAATAGGGAGCCCGAAGGATCCCCAACCAAGCCTCTTAACTTATCATTACACATCATTGGTCATGGAAGCATTTAAATCATGTAAATGAGTAAAATAGGGGAAATGGGACAAAGGGGAAATTTTGTGCAATATTAAAATCAAGGGACAAAGTGTCAAGGCTCATATCATAAATAAATAGCATGTCCAACAACACCTTTACTACATAGATAAGAGCGGGGGCCAAGACAAAGAAACCGGGCTCATCCTCATAGTCTAAATAGAAAGTAAAGAAGGGTATTCAATACACAATAAGAGAAATACATACCAAGGTCCCCAAAGTAGAGGACTCACCAACTAGCTTGAGTAGTATCCAACTAGCCACGTGGAGAAGAAGAATGATCAACTTGAGCTTCGATCCCTACATGGTGATATCATGCAGGCAAGAGTATGCATTAGTATATTTGAATGTACTAAGTATGTAGGATACAATGCAATAATAGATAGGCATCATAACCAAAATGCATATTACTAAGAAATAGGCATAATATAACAATATAGCATGTATGATCAATACTTAAGTAAAACATGCTTAAGTAACTCAAACTCATATAGGATATCATATGTGTAGAAGAGACCAAGCTAGCTATTCAAGGTACAAAGCCCTTGGTCATTGTGTGGTATAAACCCCTCACATGGTTCATGATAATCACACCTTATCAATACGGTGGTAAAGTACAAACCCCTCACATGGTTGATGAGTACAAACCCCCAACATGGTTACCCGGGCTCTTATCCCCCCGGATCAGGTATGGTCTAATGCAACACTTTATATAGAGTATATCATATACATAAGCTCATTTCATCATCATATAGTCATTCATATCATGTATCATGCTTTGGACCTTTAACTCCTCAAGAAACCACATCCAGACATTTTATCAAACACTTAGAGAATGTGTAATGGGGTATAAGACCATGCAAATTAGAGATGAAATCATGCAAGGAAACCCATTGTAAAACTATCTACCAACAAGTTGAAAGACCCTAAAGCAATATACATCAAAACCCGTCATTAAATCTTATAATAGATCTAAGATTTATAGCTCCAAATGCAATAAAACAATCACAACTTTACATAGCTTTAACATAGTTCATAGACATGTTCATAATAGTAAACCAATTTTTGAAATCAACTTTAATTCATGCAAATTGAGTAAAAAAAAGATTAGGGCACCATGGGTGGAAGAACCCAATGGCTAAAACCTACATATCTTACCTTTGGAAAGTTTCTTGAAGACGATTTGAAATGAAGGCCTGAAGCTTGAATGAAATCCTTAGATCCAGATGAGTTTTGGGACTCTTGAATATTTAGGGGAACTTGGGGCTTGACTTGGTTTCCTTGAATTCCAACAAGACTCCTTGAAAACCTTGAGAATGGATGAAGAATTTGATGAAGATTAGAGAGGATTTTGAGAGGTTTTTGGTTGGTTTTTATGGTTCAAAATGGCTCAACAATGAGGCATTTTCATGTATATAGGTATAGCATTATTACCCAATTGCCCTGGAGTAAAAAGAACAATTTAAGGAAATTTTTAATCTACTCCGCATCACGGACCCGTCGTGCACAGCTACTATACTTGTGAAGTTTCATCAAAAATTATTTTTCTTAGCACGGATAAATTATACCTTGTAGTTACTCATTTCCCCACTCAAGTTTTTCCTCTGAACAAGAATATGAAGTTGGATTTGCGAAATTCTACACGAATTTTGAGGTATCGAAAAAAAATGCATCATAGGGTCTTTCCGAGCTATGTGGAGGTGTGTTTAAATATCCCCCATTTGAGATATAAGGGAATTTCGATTATGGGGGTATTCATAGGACAGTTTGGGGCGTTTCACCTTATTTGGAGGGGAGTGTTCGTCATTTCTGAGGAAAACCATTCAGCAAAATTACAGAATACATGGATAAGTTGTCTGCGATCACGCAAGTTTAACAACCAATGCAAAAGCAGCCAGTGACATTCACTAGTATATTTGATCAAACCCCAAGCACTACCAGAAAAGAGAGTGTGCCAAACTAGTTAAGGTTGCCCCACCAACAGTGCATCACCGAGAAGCTGACAAAGATTGAGCACATGCTTGAACAAGTCCTGACCAAGGTCAATGAGCAAGATGATATTGTTAGGGAATATAAAGTTTGATGTACTCAAAAGTGACTACAAAATGGAACAACAAACCATGTCTACGCAAAGGCTTAGAGATAGGATGGAGCAGCTTGCTGAGAAACTAGAGGCAATGCAGGATGAGCATAGGAAGAATAGAAGGAGCAGCGAGGGAACCCATGGAGAAGTCTGATTATTCATGCTGGCATGGTCGATCAACGACGTTAAACAAGGAGCTTCTTGGGAGGCAACCCAATCATCTTATGTTTCTGATTATTTTAGAGACATTTTTTATTTGTTTAATTTGTTGGGTGGTAGTTTAATGTTTTGTTGTGAGTGTTAAGGCTTTGAATCAGCTATATTGGTTTGCATTTAACTATAACTTGATTAATTGGTTGCAGGTATGAACCAAAAAAATGAGGAGTAGAGAGATTTATGCCTGGAGAAACCTTTACAAGCAAGCCAATGAGTCCTAGTCATCTCTACAACTCATAGTCATGCCTCTTAGAGTGAAACGAGAGTTGAAAATTTTGGCATATATACTACGAGCCAACCTTATAATCATAGAGTCCCTTACGAGTCGTAAATAAGGTTCATAGTACCCAGGTATGAATTCAGAGTTTTCTTAAATGTTGGGTCTGCTATGAGATCGGGACCTACGAGTCATATGAAGTTTTACGACTCATAGTCGGGGTCTCATAAACCCGATCTGCAGAATTTCAAAAGGTGACCCAGTTTGGAATATTAAAAGACTAATGTCTTTTGGTGCCTTATGTCCCTTTATAAAATGGTTCTTCTCACTTTATAACCCCCAAAACATCACTTTTCACTATTTTATTCATCCCCCAAGTCGTTCTTCTACTAACATCTCCTAACAAGTGCATTTTACCAAGTTTACAACCTTTTGTTCTTCTTCTCATCACACGGTCATTTTTCATCTAGTAAGTTTTTGAGGTTAAGTTTGGTATACATCTAAATAATCTTGTTTTGTATCTTAGGATCATGATTTGTAAAACTATGTGAAAATGATTGTGATAGTGGGAGGAGTATGATTTCGAATTATCTACGCCCCTATAATCAGTCAATTCTTTAATTCTACCCTTGCTTTGCTATTATGACGTATGGTGTTATGGGTGTAGTGTCTATTACGTGACTTATGGGTAATTATCTACTGAAATCATATTAGGTTGGCATCATTCTGTTATTAGGATGACTATTGCATGAACTTGAGTAAACCTTTGCATGTCTCCAGTTGTGCTAGACTATTGTTGAAATTGGGTGATGTCCAAAATTAGTTCATACGGGAAATATTTTGAATGAGATGGAGAATTCATGTTTCATTTCGGGATGATTGGTAAAGCATAGTGATTAGGCTTATTACTAGGTTATTTATGTGTTTTTTGATTTTTGATGCTTCCTAGTAAATTTTGGTCATTGTGGGCACCTAGGGTGCTCTTTGTTTTCTACTACGAGGACATACTACGGCTTATAAGTCAATTTATGAGACGTAGTGGCCCTTTGTGTAATGCAATAGTCATCTATGGTGCCTTGAAATTTTTCATACGAGGCTTACCTACGATTTGTAGCACTTGTTACAACTCGTAGTGGTGGTCTTATGGCCCAGATCTGAATTTTCAAAATGTTTCTAGAATGAGGTATGAGCTCAGACTATGACTCGTAGTGATACCTACATCTCGTAGCTGATTCCAGAATACATTTCTCTTAGATAACTTAGTACTACGAGGCTACAGTATAGCTCATAGATCACCCTACGAGTCGTACCTTCACCTTGTATCTCCAACCTTGCACCTGGTTCAGTTGTTTTCACTTGGGTATTCGTATTGTTTCTTGTTTGATTGTTTTATTTATTTGTCATTTATGGAACAAAACATCATGGGACTCATGCATTGGTATGTGTTGACTTTTCAGATATCATGCTTCCAAGAGGTCGAAGGGGTGCTGCCTCGACTTCAAGACACTGACTGAGAGATGAGACGTCAGATGATGAACAATTTACTAAAGAGATAAATGTGCACCAAGATCCTGAAACTAATGTTCCCGTGACAAGATCACAAATAACAAGGGCTCTGATGGAAGTAGATAGCCCCTCCTAGTCGTCTGAAGAAGAGGATGACGATGAAGGATCAGATGATGATGCCTCACTTTCTAAGTCCGGTTCTCCTGAGGTATCTCAAGTTCAGTCAGAGGAGACTACTCCACAAGAGCTAGCCGATTCGACTTACACTGTCACCTCCACAGACCCCCAAAGCACAAGATGGTGTGCCCCAGGCATGAGAGATATTTATGAAAAGGGACTAGAACCAAAAAGTCAACGGAGGCCGATGTAGAGGATTCATAAGGAGGCAAGGTTAAAAGACTCAGGGCAATGCAGGGCACTAGGGTTAGAAGCTGAAATTAAATGCCATGGACTAGGATAGCTATCACAAGTGTTGGGAAAGTACTCGCCCTACCTGGTATGAGAATTCTAAGCCTCCTACTATGCTACTTTACGTAGTAATCTTCTGAGTCACAAGAAGCCCATTGAGCAGCCACAATTGACTGAAATCCTGGTCGGAGGTGAGGTTGTTGATATCTCACAAAAAACATTCAGAGAGTACAGTTTGGGCCAAATTACAGAGTGCCATACTCTACTGTGGAGTATGATCATAGGATTGCAGATATGAGAAAGGCAATTAATCAGAAGGATGCTAGGCTAAAAATGGAGCTCCTTTGGTGGAAAGTTAGCTAAATTTGCAAGGAAGATGTTGAGCTAAGATGGATTACAAACCACACTGAGTATATTCTGAAGGCCCATCTCTCATTCAGGGTAAAGTTTTGATGGTCCATTATCCGTTGGCACATAAGACCCACGTCACTGATAATGTGATCACATTGGAAAGAGTCGTATTGTTGGTGAGCATCTTAGCAAGGTACAAAATTGACCGCACTCGTGTATGGCAGAACAAATTCATTAGTCGGTAGTCCGCACCAGGCAATCCTTGCCATTCCCCATCCTAATACATAGATTGTGCAAGGAAGCTGGTGTGCGGGTCTCTCTCTTCTTGGAGCCGCACATAGAGGCCACACACACCATGGATCCCAGCCTGATTAAGGCTGATGAGAACCCGATGGACTTACCACGAGCAGCTCCTCCAGCTATTCCCGGTAGAGCCTCAGACTCAGGGTTCACCTGATACCAAGTGTAGATAGGATCAAGTAAACATGAAAATTGGGGAAGGGAATTTCCAGAACGGATCTTTAGGGGTTCTAATTAAAACAATTTATAAATTAAATTAATGACAAAGTACTTACTTAAGAAAGCTTTATTGTCATGAAAACTTGAAAATTACAAAAGGAGATTACAATATAGGGGAATGAAGGCTTATAGAAAATTTGGGTAAAATTTCTGAATTAAGAAATGAAGTAACACTTCTAAAAAAGGAGGTTAGGGAGATCAAATCCTGACTTACAGAAATGAAGTAACACTTCTAAAAAAGGAGGTTAGGGAGATCAAATCCTGACTTAGCACCATAGAATTAAATAATCTAGCCGACTAAGTCCTCAAAAATGCTTCTTCTAAAGAAGAACAAAACTCTATCCCTCTAAGAGATAGTGGGATAATTGATTCTGCCTTCCCTGGAGAAAACCTAGAAATTGAGGAGTCTTTTCCAGAGAAGGATCCAGTGATTTCCACCATAAAATCTCTCAGCCAGCACATTCCGATAAAAATAGTTGTAGGAAATGATCTGGTAATTAACAATGTAATTCTCTTCGATAGCGGTATTGATTGCAATTGTATCATTAAAAGCCTTATTCCTCTCGAGTACTTAGAAAAAAGTACTACTCGTCTTTACTCATCCACAGGAGAAAGGATGAAAATCAATTACAAGCTTTCTAAAGCTCATATTTGTAATAACAATATCTGTTGTACCAATGATTTTGTCATAACTGAAAATATCAATGAAGATATTATCCTGGGTTTTCCCTTTATAAATCAGTTAAAACCATATACTGATAATTTTGATGGTATTCACACTACCATCCACAATCAAAAAAATTTCTTCCCTTTTATTAGAACCCTTTCTCCTGAAGAAAGTAAATTGATATAAGAGAAAACTATTTTTAACATAAACAGACTTTCAAACCATATTTCTTTTTTAAAAGAAGAAATAAAAATTAAAAATATCAAGCAAGTTCTAAAAGCCCCGGGAATGATCGATAAGATTAATTCCTTTCAAAATAACTTTTGAAACAGAAATTTTCTGTGATTTTCCAAATGCTTTTTGGGAAAGAAAATACCATTTAGTAGAACTTCCCTATATTGTAATCTCCTTCTGTAATTTTCAAGTTTTCATGGCAATATAGCTTTCTTAAGTAAGTACTTTGTCGTTAATTTAATTTACAAATTGTTTTAATTAGAACCCCTAAAGATCTGTTCTGGACATTCCCTTCCCCAATTTTCGTGTTTACTTGATCCTATCTACACTTGGTATCAGAGCCATGATGGCTATATATATACTTAGCATGAGCAACTAAGTATCCATACTGTCTGGAGCCTATTTGTTTTACTCTCTTACTATGATAATATTAAAATAAGCATATGTTATAATTCTGATTATTACTTTTCCTTATTATCATGCTTTAAACAATTTCTTCTTTGTATGAGATACTTATCTCTCTCTAAGTGTGTGAGGCTTCTGAGTAATACCTGGTTTAAGATGTTGCTCAGCCGTAGAGAGGTCGTAGCCAGAAGAGCATAAAAGACCGTTAGGTGGTCCCGTCGCTAAGATAACTCTAGAGAGAGAAGAGGTAAAGCCAAGAGGACATAGAGAAATACTTAAACCTTTGGTGAATTGGAATAGTACTTTTCAAAATTATTCACATATCACTTATCTAGGATTCTCATAGTTAAGATAGTTTAGCACAGGACTCTGGAAAGTAGTTTTCCGCATGACTAGCAAAAACCTTGTCAATAATATTATCATTAGTTCGAAGGCATAGGATCAAGTAAACACGAAATTGGGGAAGGGAATGTCCAGAATGGATCTTTAGGGGTTCTAATTAAAACAGTTTGTAAATTAAATTAATGACAAAGTACTTACTTAAGAAAGCTTTATTGCCATGGAAACTTGAAAATTACAAAATGAGATTACAATATAGGGGAATGAAGGCTTATAGAAAATTTGGGTAAAACTTCTGATGCCTTCTTCTGTTTAACTAGAAGTCTTATATAGACCTAAACGAGAACCTTGGATACATCTAGCACGTACATCTAGAGGGTGTAGATCTTACTGACACTTTGAAGATAAGATTCCCATTAAATATTGAGAATGACTGGTGGCCCTTTATGTTTCTTGGAACATTACTTTTATTATGGATCGTGGGCCTTGGAACAGTGCCAGTTCTAGATTTCCCTTTAGGAATAGTAATTTACCTCTTTGAGAAAACAAATTTTGATACATAGAATCTCACCTTTTCCAAGTGGTGCATTCCTATTCATAATAGGCATCTAGATAGGACTGAGCCTGTCCACTGGGATTACACATATCCCCATTGTTGCTTTCTTCAGAGGAGTTGGCTTCTGTTATCAATTTCATAATAGCTGACTCTTCTTGATTGTCTAGATTTTGCAGTGCTTGCTTGAGTCTCTTCTTTAAATTTTCTTTAGAGGATTAGCTGGACTTGGGCTGATTGTTGGTTTTCCGCTGTTAGATACCTTAAGCTTTGGAACCCATCCTTTAATTTTTATCTCTTTGGAGAGATACCTAATGCATTCGAATTCGACTATTAAAAAATTCCAAATATTAATATAAGAGATTCTTTTCTGAATATGAAACTTGCACATCTGGATGTGCATCGGCAAAGTGGATATTTCTTGTTTAATCCGAAACTCTTCAAATCTCGGGATGAACTGTCTTGGTAGAATTTCTTTGGTACCTCCAAAGTATTTCCATCACTCATAGAACCACCTGGGAATTACCATTGTTACTAACTCGGGGCAATATTTAACAAACCAAGTATGACCTGGTCGGATGTACATAAACTTGAACCAAGCTTCCTTGTAGGTAAACCAATTATAGGTCTGAGGCCTATGTATCATACTGAGAGAAATGGGAGTGAGCAAATGGTCAACTGGCCATTAAAATGGTGTCAAGATCTTCTTTATAGTGCATCTTGGGTACTGAATAAACTCGGGGATCTTTTCTTTGTATGTGTGTTCGACTTCGATAGAGTCGGTATCAACTAAAATTGCTTCGTAGAACACTCGGGTGCATATTGCATCTTTGCTTTCTGCAAAGTTATTGTTGTTATAACAAGGTTTTACCAGATCTATGACCTTGCAATTTTCGCACTCTTTGTCTAGAGCCAATTGGGGAATTACCTTTGAGGTAACAAAATCAAAAGTTTCTTCTTTAATGGAAGTTTCTGCAGTTGCTGGTCCTTTTGCTTTAGGATCAACTGCTTGGGAAAAAGACTCTGACGTCTTCATCTCATAGTTCTTTTTGTTCTGTACCACGAAACGATCCTTGGAGCTGGATTCTACTACTGGTCCTTCAATCTTCGAAAGATCTGCTAAGACTATGAATTTGTTTTTGGTTTGAGGAGAAGGGAGGGGAGGAAAGTAAGGTCTTAGTTGAAATAGACCAGGTGCAAAAGGCCTAGTTGTTGGTCTTTCTTCACGAACTCCTTTGAAAGGAGCATTAGTCTTTGAGGGCTTCATGTCCCTGTAGGAGTTCTCTGGTTAAGAAATCTGGAAGAGAATTGTTTTCTCCTTTAATAAATTCGATTTGAAAATCAAAACTAGATAGTAGAGCTTTCCATCTAGCAAAAAGTTTGTTTTGAAACAAGATTCATCCTTTTGCAAAATTTCTTTAGCAGATTTACAATCTACTCTAAGTAAAAATTCTTTGTTGATCAGATCATCGTGAAATTTTGTGATACATAGCACTATAGAAAGTAATTCCTTTTTAATAGTGCTACAGTTCTTTTGTGCCGAGTTCCAGACTCTAGAAGTGAACCTCACAAGTTGCTCCTTACTATTAGGACTAATCTTTTGTTTAAGAATTCCTTCGTACCCTCTTTTAGAGGTATCTGTTTCTACGATCATAAAGCTTCAGGGTTAGAGATCCCTAAACAAGGAAGGTTTTGGACCAACTTCTTAATTTTCTGAACACTCTTAGTTTGGTCTACACTCCAAGGTACAGGGTTCTTTCTAAGTCTTTTATACAGAGGCTCACAAATTTGTCTGATGTTAGGGTTGAAGTTTGCAACATAATTGAGGCTTCCTAGGAACCTTTGAAGCTGAGTTTTATCCTTGGTTTCATCAGGAAATTTGATGGAAAATTCTATAGCCCTGCAAATAGGCTTATGACTTCCTTGATGAAGATCATTCCCTAGAAACCTAATTGATGTTTGGAAGAGCTTCATCTTCTCAGCACTTACGAAGGGACTATTAATTTTAATAATTTTAAGGAAAGTGTTAAGATGTTTAAAGTGAGAATCAATGTCCTCGGAGAATATTAAAACTTAATCTATATAAACCATAGACATATAACTTTAAGGGTTGAATATCTTGTTCATTATATTCAGAAACTCATAAGGGGCATTTTTAAGACCAAAAGGCATGATATTCCATTCGAAATTCCCAAAAGTTACATTGAATACAGTTTTATATTTATCCAGCTCGGCAAATTGGATTTGCCAGAAGCCATATTTCATGTCAAACTTGCTATAAAGTTTTGCTTTATAGGTTCATTTGAGAAGATCCCTTTTTTTAGGGATCGGGTGTCTGATCCATTTTAGGACCGCGTGGAGAGGCTTGTAATTAATTATTAGCCGGGGTGCTCCTCTTTCTTTTCATTATTATTTACATAAAATGCAAAACAGCTCTAGGGAGAGTTAGAATGACGGATAATACCATTTTTTAATAAATGATCAATTTCTTTTTTACAGATTTCCATTATTTCATGGTTCATTTGAATAGGTCTAGCCTTGGTTGGGATATCCTTTTCATCAAAATCATTTATATAGGGAAGTTCTACCGAATGGTATTTTCTTTCCCAAGAAGCATTTGGAAAATCAGAGCAAATTTCTGTTTCAAAAGTTTTTTGAAAGGAATTAATCTTATCGATCATGCTCGGGGTTTTTTAAACTTGCTTGATTTTTTCAATTCTTATTTCTTCTTTTAAAAAAGAAATATAGTTAGAAAGTTTGTTTATTTTAAAAATAGTTTTAGTTAGAACACCTAAAGATTCGTTCTAGACATTCCCTTTCCCAATTTTCGTGTTTACTTGATCTTGTCTACACTGGACCAAGAGCATAGTACCATCTTTGTTCCTAGACTTCTTAAATGGACTGACATCCTAGGAAGCACAGACTGGCACTTTGAGGAAGTTGCCCCACCTAGACCCTCCTTCTCTGAAAAAAGGCAAATTGAAAGGGCAATCCAAAATTCAGACGGATCCATCGACCTCAAATTCCTCAACTATAAGTTGAGCGAAATTTCTGGGTCAACCTCCAAAATCTGGGAGGAGTCCAGTAGCTTTAGATCGAATAGCATTAGGTCTAATACTGACAAAGGAAAACATAGAGGAGTTGATTTCTCGGGTGAAATCCCTAAAGTTTACTATCAACCTAGAGTCCATGAACCTAGCAGTCCAACTGAGTCCAATATAGAACCCCCTAGGCATTATACGGATCCCAGTTACAGTGTTATTAAAGAAGAAGAAAATTATTCTCCAAATCTTAAAGCTCTCAAACTTCTTTGGACAGATCCAAAGAATAAGATAAAAGTTGATTGGTATGTAAATACCTATTCCCAAACCCAAAGGGCTCTATTCGGAAAGGAATGGATCTCTGACATGAAAAGAATTAAAAGTGATATTGAATTTTTTAAATGGTTCAAAATCACTGGAAAAATTGACAATCAAAAAGATTCTCTTCAAGTCATTGTCAATAAATGGTATACCCAAACTAACAAAGTCGTTGAGTCTGTCATCCCGCCTCTTGAAGGCATAAAAATTCCTCATTCAAATGAGATTGTTCTTGCAGCCCCTTTCAAACTGAAAAGCGAAAAACCTCATCTTTCTCCGGTCAATAGAGATCTTGATAAACTTATTGAATAGAACAACTATACCAATAGATTGTTATACACTGTGTCCCAGCAAATTGAGAACTTCAAAGAGAAATTCTCTTTTCAGAACCTCAAAAGGCTAACACCAGCACTTTCGAACCTAACTCTATTTTTAAACTGCTAGAGTTTTCAAAAGATAAATTTCCCAAATTCAGTAACTTTGAAGTCTCAGGAAAAATCATTGAGCAAATCAATGAAAAATTGGCAAAATTCAGCATCTTTAAAGAAAGTGTCAAAACTCTCACTGAGAAGGACACTTTACTTAAGCTCTCAAATTATCGATATCATAATCAAAATAATTATTATAAGAGGACTTCCTTCCCAGATACCCAGTACGAAGAAAATGTCTTCCTCTTTACTTCCTCCCATGAAGGAAGGAGTATAACTTAGTGGAATATTGACGGTCTGGCAGAACACCAGATCTACAATAAGCTCAATGAAATGGGAGCAGCTATAACTGCCTATAAAATAAGGAGAGCATCTGATAAAGAAGCAGCTACTATGATAACATCAGGATTTACAGGCATGCTTAGGCATTGGTGGGATAATTACTTCTCAGACAATGTCAAGAGTACCATTTATAATGCAACTACAATAGAAACAATTGTGAAAGTTGAAAATGGTACTGAAACTGCATCCCAACAACCCAGAGAAGATGCCTGCCACCCTTTGATATAATATAGCCAAACACTTTGTGGGAGAACCCAAATTATTCCAAGACAGAAGCTTGGAAATCCTTAACAATCTATCCTGTCCCACTCTTTCCGACTACATATGGTATAAGGACAATTTTCTTGTTAAGGTTATGGTTAGACCTGATTGCGATAGTGATTCTGGAAAGAACGTTTTATTAGCAAGTTACCTCCACTATTCGCAGATAAGGTCAGAACCAAAATCAAAGACAGGTTTGAAGGCAAGATCCCCTACAGTCAAATGACATATGGAGATATTGCCAGTTTTACCAACACTGTTGTTCTTGAGCTTTGCACTGACATAAAGCTTAAAAATCAACTCATAAGAGATGAGAAATCGTTTAACAAAGAGCTAGGAAGTTTCTATAAAGACTTCATCTTCAGCAAAGTTGAATTACACCCATCTAAAAGGGATAAAAAGGTTTCCAAACAATCCTCCTATCGTTCCAAAAGAAAATCTTCTAAAGAAAGTTCTGAAATGCCTCCCAAAAGAAGATTCAAAAAAAGAAGGCCTGCTTCCAAAGAAAATGTCTGTTGGAATTGCGGTAAGAAAGGTCATCGTGCTAACCAATGCAAATCTTCTAGAAAGAAGAAAAAGATTAATTTTTTAGGACTAGACGATAGTACCAAAGAGAAACTCTTTTCTATCATTGAAGATAGCGAATCTTCTTAATTATCTTCCTCAGAAGAAAATTTCAGCGACAAAGAAAACGTTAATTTCGCATATGAAACTGATCAGAGTCAATCTGGAGAAGATTGCTCGTGCAACAATGTATTTTGTGATTGTACGAGGAACACGATCCTGGTCATTTCTGAAGACTCTAAAGAAGTCCTCTTTGACACATTGATCATATTAAAGATAATGAATCTAGGGCTAAGTACGTTTTAGAATTAAAAAAGATAATTATTAATTCTAAAGGAGAAAGTTCTTCTATCAAACCTTTTAGTATGAAAAATGTTATGTTTCGGTTTGATAAACCTCCTGATCCAACAATTTCTAATTTAAGAAATGAAGTCACTCTTCTAAAAAAGGAGGTTAGGGAGATCAAATACCGACTTGGCGTCATAGAATTAAATAATCTAGCCAACAAAGTCCTCAGAAACGCTTCTTCTAAAGAAGAACAAAGCTCTATCCCTCTAAGATATAGTGGGCTAATTGATTCTACCTTCCCTAGAGAAAACCTAGAAATTGAGGAGTCTTTTCCGGAGAAAGATCCAGTGATTTTCACCATAAAATCTCTCAGCCAGCACATTCCGATAAAAATGGTTATAGGAAAATATCTGGTAATTAACAAAGTGGCTCTCCTCGATAGCAACGTTGATCGATATTTTATCATTAAAGGCCTTATTCCTCTCAAGTACTTAGAAAAAAGTTTTACTCTTGTTTACTCAGCCATAGGAGAAAGGATGAAAATCAATTACAAGCTTTCTAAAGCTCATATTTGTAATAACAATATCTGTTTTACCAATGATTTTGTCATAACTGAAAATACCAATGAAGATATTATCCTGGGTTTGCCCTTTATAAATCAGTTAAAACCATATATTGATAATTTAGATGGTATTCACACTACCATCCACAATCAAAAAAAATTTCTTCCCTTCTATTAGAGCCCTTCCTCCTGAAGAAAGTAATTTGATAAAAGAGAAAACTATTTTCAAAATAAACAGACTTTCAAACTATATTTCTTTTTTAAAAGAAGGAATAAAAATTAAAAAAAAATCAAGCAAGTTTTAAAACCCCGGGAATGATCGATTAGATTAATTCCTTTCGAAAAACTTTTGAAACAGAAATTTGCTATGATTTTCCAAATGCTTTTTGGGAAAGAAAATACCATTCGGTAGAACTTCCCTATATTGTAATCTCCTTTTGTAATTTTCAAGTTTTCATGGCAATATAGCTTTCTTAAGGAAGTACTTTGTCGTTAATTTAATTTACAAATTATTTTAATTAGAACCCCTAAAGATCCGTTCTGGACATTCCCTTCCCTAATTTTTGTGTTTACTTGATCCTGTCTACACTTGGTATCAAAGCCATGATGGCAGTATATATACTTAGCATGAGCAATTAAGTATCCATACTGTCCGGAGCATGTTTGTTTTACTCTCTTACTATGTTAATATTAGAATAAGCATATGTTATATTTCTGATTATTACTATACCTTATTATCATGTTTTAAACATTTTCTTCTTTGTATGAGGTACTTATCTCTCTCTAAGTGTGTGAGGCTTCCGAGTAATACCTGGTTTAAGATGTTGGTCAGCCGTAGAGAGGTTGTAGCCAGGAGGGCATGAAAGACCGTTAGGTGGTCCCGTCACTAAGATAACTCTAGAGAGAGAAGAGGTAAAGCTAAGAGGACATAGAGAAAAACCTTTGGTGAATAGGAATAGTACTTTTCAAAATTATTCACATATCACTTTTCTAGTATTCTCATAGTTAAGATAGTTTAGCACAGGACTCTGGACAGTAGTTTTCCCCATGACTAGCAAAAATTGTATAAATAGTGTTAACATTAGTTCTAAGGCACAGGATCAAGTAAACACGAAAATCGGGGAAGGGAATGTCCAGAATGGATCTTTAGGGGTTCTAATTAAGACAATTTATAAATTAAATTAACGATAAAGTTCTTAAGAAAGCTTTATTACCATGAAAACTTGAAAATTACAAAAGGAGATTACAATATAGGGCAATGAAGACTTACAGAAAATTTGGGTAAAATTTCTGATGCCTTCTTCTGTTTAACTAGAAGTCTTATATAGACCTAAAAGAGAACTTTGGATATATCTGGTGCATACATCTGGAGGGTGTAGATCTTGCCGACACTTTGAAGATAAGATTCCCATTAAATATTGAGAATGACTGGTGGGCCTTTATGTTTCTTGGAACATTACTTTTATTATGGATCGTGGGCCTTGGAACAGTGCCAGTTCTGGATTTCCCTTTAGGAATAGTAATTTACCTCTTTGAGAAAAGGAACTCCGATTCTTTGAATCTCTGCTTTTCCAAGTGGTGCATTCCTATTCATAATAGGCATCTAGATATGACTGACCCTGTCCACTGGATTACACATATCCCCATTGTTGCTTTCTTCAGAGGAGTTGGCTTTTGTTATCAATTTCATAATAACTGACTCTTCTTGATTGTCTAGATTTTGCAGTGCTGGCTTGAGTCTCTTCTTTAAATCTTTCTTAGAGGATTTAGCTAGACTCAGGCAGATTATTTGTTTTTCGCTGTTTGATACCTTAAGCTTTGGAACCCATCCTTTAATTTTTATCTCTTTGGAGAGATAACTAATGCGTTCAAACTCGACTATTGAAAAATTCCAACTAATAATATAAGAGATTCTTTAATAGAATATGAAACTTGCACATCTGGATATGCATCGGCAAAGTGGATATTTCTTGTTTAATCCGAAACTCTTCAAATCTCGGGATGAACTGTCTTGGTAGAATTTCTTTGGTACCTCCAAAGTATTTCCATCACTCATAGAACCACCTGGGAATTACCATTGTTACTAACTCGGGGCAATATTTAACAAACCAAGTATGACCTGGTCGGATGTACATAAAGTTAACCAAGCTTCCTTGTAGGTAAACCAATTATAGGTCTGAGGCCTATGTATCATACTGAGAGGAATGGGAGTAAGAAAATGGTCGACTGGCCATTCAAATGGTGTCAAGATCTTCTTTTTAGTGCATCTTGAGTACTGAATAAACTCGGGGTTCTTTTCTTTGTATGTGTGTTCGACTTTGGTAGAGTCGGTGTCAAATAAAATTGCTTTGTAGAACAATATGGTGCATATTGCATCTTTACTTTCTACAAAGTTATTATTGTTATAATAAGGTTTTACCAGATCCATGACCTTGCTATTTTCGTACTCTTTGTCTAGAGCCAATAGGGGAATTACCTTTGAGGTAATAAAATCAAAAGTTTCTTCCTTAATGGAAGTTTCTGCTGTTGCTAGTCCTTTTTCTTTATGATCAACTGCTTGGTTAAAAGACTCTAGGGTCTTCATCTCATTGTTATTTTTGTTCTATACCACGAACCAATCCTTGGAGCTAGATTCTGCTGCTGGTCCTTCGATCTTTGGAAGATCTGCTAAGACAGTGAATTTGTTTTTGGTTTGAGGAGAAGGGAGGGGAGGAAAGGAAGGTCTTAGTTGAACTAGACTAGGTGCAAAAATCCTGGCTGTTGGCCTTTCTTCATGAGCTCAAAGGAGAATTAGTCTTTGAGGGCTTCATGTCCTTGTAGGAATTCTCTGGTTAAGAAATCTGGAAGAGAATTGTTTTCTCCTTTAATAATTTCGATTTGAAAATCAAAACTAGACAGTAGTGCTTGCCATCTACCAAAAGTTTGTTTTGAAACAAGATTCTTAACATCTTTTTGCAAAATTTCTTTAGCAGATTTACAATCTACTCTAAATAAAAATTCTTTGTTGATCAGATCATCTTGAAATTTTTTGATACATAGCACTATAGAAAGTATTTCCTTTTTAATAGTGTTATAGTTCTTTTGTGCCGAGTTCCAGACTCCAGAAGTAAACCTCACAAGTTGCTCCTTACTATTGGGACTAATCTTTTGTTTAAGAATTCATCCATACCCACTTTCAGAGGCATTTGTTTCTACGATCATAAAAGCTTCAAGGTTACAGATCCCTAAACAAGGAAGGTTTTGGACCAACTTCTTAATTTTTTGAACACTCTTAGTTTGGTCTACACTCCAGGGTACAGGGTTCTTTCTAAGTCTTTTATACAGAGGCTCACAAATTTGCCTAATGTTAGGGATGAAGTCTGCAACATAATTGAGGCTTCCTGGGAACCTTTGAAGCTGAGTTTTATCCTTGATTTCATCAAGAAATTTGCTGGAAAATTCTATAGCTCTGTAGATAGGCTTATGACTTCCTTGATGGAGAACATGCCCTAGAAACCTAATTGAAGTTTGGAAGAGCTTTATCTTTTTAGCACTTATGACGAAACCATTAATTTTAATTATTTTAAGGAAAGTGTTGAGATGTTTAAAGTGAGAATCAATGTCCTCGGAGAATATTAAAACATCATCTATATAAACTATAGACATATAACTATAAGGGTTGAATATCTTGTTCATGATATTCTAAAACTCATAAAGGGCGTTCTTAAGACCAAAAGGCATGACATTCCATTCGAAATGCCCGAAAGGTACATTGAACGCGTTTTTATATTTATCCAGCTTGGCAATTTTTATTTGCCAGAAGCCATATTTCATGTCAAACTTTCTATAAAGTTTTGCTTTATAGGTTCGTTTGAGAAGATCCCTTTTGTTAGGGATCGGGTGTCTGATCCATTTTAGGACTGCGTTGAGAGGCTTGTAATTAATTACTAGTTGGGGTGCTGCTCTTTCTTTTTCAGCACTATTATTTACATAAAATGCATGACAGCTCTAGGGAGAGTTAGAATGACGGATAATACCATTTTTTAATTAATGATCAATTTTCTTTTTACAGATTTCTATTATTTCTTGGTTCATTTGAATAGGTATAGCCTTGGTTGGGATATCCTTTTCATCAAAATCATTTACATAGGGAAGTTCTATCGAATGGTATTTTCTTTCCCGAAAAGCATTTGTAAAATCAGAGCAAATTTCTGTTTCAAAAGTTTTTTGAAAGGAATTAATCTTATCAATCATTCCCGGGGCTTTTAAAACTTGCTTGATTTTTTCAATTTTTATTTCTTCTTTTAAAAAAGAAATATGGTTAGAAAGTCAGTTTATTCTAAAAATAATTTTCTCTTTTATCAAATTACTTTCTTCAAGAGAAAGGGTTCTAATAAATGGGAAGAAAATTTTTGGATTGTGGATGGTAGTGTGAATACCATCAAAATTATCAGTATATGGTTTTAACTGATTTATAAAGGGAAAACCCAGGATAATATCTTCATTGATATTTTCAGTTATGACAAAATCATTGGTAAAACAAATATTGTTATTACAAATATGAGCTTTAGAAAGCTTGTAATTGATTTTCATCCTTTCTCCTATGACTAAGTAAAGATGAGTAGTACTTTTTTCTAAGTACTTGAGAGGAATAAGGCCTTTAATGATACAATTGCGATCAGTGCCGCTATCAAGGAGAGATACTTTGTTAATTACCATATATTTTCCTATAACCATTTTTATCAGAATGTGCTGGCTGTGAGATTTTATGGTGGAAATCACTGGATCCTTCTCTGGAAAAGACTCATCTGTTTCTAGGTTTTCTCCAGTGAAGGCAGAATCAATTAGCCCACTATCTCTTAGAGGGATAGATTTTTGTTCTTCTTTATAAGAAGCGTTTCTGAGGACTTGGTCGACCAAATTATTTAATTCTATGGCGCCAAGTCGGTATTTGATCTCCATAACCTCCTTTTTTAGAAGAGTGACTTCATTTCTTAAATCATAAATTATCGGAGGAGGTTTATCAAACTGAGACATAACATTTTTCATACTAAAAGGTTCGATAGAAAAACTTTCTCCTTTAGAATTAATAATTATCTTTTTTAATTCTAAAAGGTACTTAGCCCTAGATTCATTGTCTTTAATATGATCAATTATGTCAAAGAGGACTTCTTTAGAGTCTTCAGAAATGACCTAGATTGTGTTCCTCATACAATCACGAAATACATTGTTGCACGAGCAATCTTCTCTAGATTGACTCTGATCGGTTTCATATGTGACATTACTATTTTCTTCATCGCTAAAATCTTCTTCTGCGGAAGAGAATTCAGAAGATTCGCTATCTTCAAGGATAGAAAAGAGTTTCTCTTTGGTACTATCATCTAGTCCTAAAAGATTATTCTTTTTCTTCTTTTTAGAAGATTTCAATTGGTTAGCACGATGACCTTTCATACCGCAATTCCAACGGACATCTTCTTTAGAAGCAGGCCTTCTTTTTTTGAATCTTCTTTTCGGAGGCCTTTCAGAACTTTCTTTAGAAGATTTTCTTTTGGAACGATAGAAGGATTTTTTAGAAACCTTTTTATCCCTTTTAGAGGGGGTAAGTCAACTTTGGTGAAACCAAAATCTTTACAGAAACTTCCTAGCTCTTTGTTAGACGATTTCTCGTCTCTTTTGAGTTGATTTATTAGCTTTATGTCAGTGCAAAGCTCAATACAAACAATGTTGATAAAACTGGCAATATCTCCATATGTTATTTGACTATAGGGGATCTTTCCTTCACACCTGTATTTGATTTTTATTCTGACCTTATCTGTGAATAGTGGAGGTAAACTGCTAATAAAATGTTCTTTCCGGAAATCACTATCACAATCAGGTCTAATCATAACCTTAACAACAAAATTGTCCTTATTCCATCTGAAGTCAAAAAGAGTGGGACAGGATAGATTGTTAAGGATTTCCAAGCTTCTGTATTTGAATAATTTGTGTTCTCCCACAAAGTTTTTGGCTATATTATATAAAAGGGTGGCACAGGCATCTTCTCTGGGTTGTTGGGATGCAGTTTCAGTACCATTTTCAACTTTCACAATTGTTTCTATTGTAGTTGCATTATAAGTGGTACTCTTGACATTTTTTGAAAAGTAATTATCCCACCAATGCCTAAGTATGCCTGTAAATCCTGATGTTATCATAATAGCTGCTTCTTTATCAGATGCTCCCCTTATTTTATAGGCAGTTATAGCTACTCCCTTTTCATGGAGCTTATTGTAGATCTGGTGTTCCGCCAGACCGTCAATATTCCACTCAGTTATACTCATTCCTTCATGGGAGAAAGCAGAGAGGAAGACATTTTCTTCGTACTGGGTATCTGGCAAGGAAGGCCTCTTACAATAATTTTTTTGACTATGATATTGATCATTTGAGAGCTTAAGTAAAGTGTCCTTCTCAGTGAGAGTTTTGACACTTACTTTAGAGATGCTAAATTTTGCCAATTTTTCATTGATTTGCTCAATGATTTTCCTGAGACTTCAAAGTTATCACTGAGTTTGGGGAATTTATCTTTTGAAAACTTTGGCGGTTTAAAAATAGGGTTAGGTTCGAAGTGCTGGTGCTAGCCTTTTGAGGTTCTGAAAAGGCAGATTTCTCTTTGAAATTTTCAATCTGTTGGGACACAGTGTATAACAATCTATTGGTATAGTTGTTCTATTCAATAAGTTTATCAAGGTCTTTGTTGACCGGAGAAAGATGAGGTTTTCACTTTTCGATTTGAAAGGGGCTGCAAGAACAATCTCATTTGAATGAGAAATTTTTATGCCTTCAAGAGGTGGGATGACAGACTCAATGACTTTGTTAGTCTAGGTATACCATTTATTGATAATGACTTGAAGAGAATCTTTTTGATTGTCAATTTTTCCAGTGATTTCAAAACATTTTAAAAAATTCAATATCACATTTAATTCTTTTCATGTCAGAGATCCATTCCTTTCCGAATAGAACCCTTTGGGTTTGGGAATAGGTATTTACGTACCAATCAACTTTTATCTTTTTCTTTGGATCTGTCCAAAGAAGTTTGAGAGCTTTAAGATTTGGAGAATAATTTTCTTCTTCTTTAATAACACCTAAAATGAGATCCATATAATGAGTCAATTCTTTAATTCTACCCTTGCTTTGTTATTATGAAGTCTGGTGTTATAGGTATATGTGTCTATTATGTGATTTATGGGTAGTTATCTAGTGAAACGATGTTAGGGTGGCATCATTTTGTTATTAGGATGACTATTGCATGAACTTGAGTAAACCTTTGCATGGCTCCAGTTGTGCTAGACTATTTTTGAAATTGAGTGATGTCCAAAATTAGTTCATACTGAAAATATTTTGAATGAGATAGAGAATTCATGCTTCATTTCGGGACGATTGGTAAAGCATAGTGATTAGGCTTATTACTAGGTTATTTATGTGTTTTTTGATTTTTGATGCTTCCTAGTAAATTTTGGTCATTGTGGGCACCCAGGGTGCTCTCTGTTTTCTACTACGAGGACCTATTACGGCTTCTAAGTCATCCTATAAGACGTAGTGGCCCTTTGTGTAATGCAATAGTCATCTATGGTGCCTTAACATTTTTCATACGAGGCTCACCTACGATTTGTAGCACTTGTTACAACTTGTAGTGGTGGTCTTGTGGCCCAGATCTGAATTTTCAAAATGTTTCTAGAATGAGGTATGAGATCAGACTATGACTCGTAGTCACACCTGCATCTCGTAGCTGATTCCAGAATACATTTCTCTCGGAAAACTTAGTACTACGAGGCTACAGTATAGATCATAGATCACCCTACGAGTCGTACCTTCACCTTGTATCTTCAACCTTGCACCTGGTTCAGTTGTTTTCACTTGGGTATTCGTATTGTTTCTTGTTTGATTATTTTATGTTCTTGTCATTTGTGGAACAAAACATCATGGGACTCATGCATTGGTATGTGTTGACTTTTTAGATATCATTCCTCTAAGAGGTCGAAGGGGTGCTGCCTCGACTTCAGGACACCGACTGAGAGATGAGACGTCAGATGATGAACAATTTACTGAAGAGATAAATGTGCACCCAGATCCTGAAACTAATATTCCCATGACAAGATCAAAAACAACAAGGGCTCTGATGGAAGTAGATTACCCCTACCAGTCATCTGAAGAGGAGGGTGACGATGAAGGATCAGATGATGATGCCTTACTTTCTGAGTCCGGTTATCCCAAGGTATCTCAAGTTCAGTCAGAGGAGACAACTCCACAAGAGCTAGCCGATTCGACTTACACCGTCACCTCCACAGACCCCAAATCACAAAATAGTGTGCCCCAGGCATGAGAGATATTTATGAAAAGGGACTAGAACCAAAAAGTCAAGGGAGGCTGGTGCAAAGGTTTCATAAGGAGGCAAGGTGAAAAGACTCAGGGCTATGCAGTGCACTAGGGGTAGAAGCTGAAATTGAACGTCATGGACTAGGATGGCTATCACGAGTGTTGTGAAAGTACTCCCCTACCTGGTCTGAGAATTCTACGCCTCTTACTATGCTACTTTACGTAGCAATCTTCAGATTCACAAAAGCCCATTGAGCAGCCACAATGAGTCCTGGTCAGAGGTGAGGTTGTTGATATCTCAGAAGAAACCATTCAGAGAGTACAGTTTGGGCCAAATTACAGAGTGCTATACTCCACTGCAGAGTATGATCATAGAATTGCAGATATGAGAAAGGCAGTTAATCAGAAGGATGCTAGGCTAAGAATATAGCTCCTTAGGTGGATAGTGAGCCAAATTTGCAAGGAAGATGTTGAGCTAAGATGGATTATAAAAAACACTAGTATATTCTGACGGCCCACCTCTCATTCAGGGTAAAGTTTTGATGGTCCATTATCCGTTGGCACATAAGACCCACGTCACTGATAATGTGATCACATTGGAGAGAGTCGTGTTGTTGGGGAGCATCTTAGCAGGGTACGAAATTGACTGCACTCGTGTATGGTAAAACAAATTCATTAGTCGGCATTCCGCACCCAGCAAGCCTTGTCATTCCCCATCCTAATACATAGATTATTCAAGGATGTTGGTGTGCGGGTCTCTCTCCACTTGGAGCCACATATAGAGGCCACACGTACCATGGATCCGAGCATGATTAAGGCTGACGAGAACTTGGTGGCCTTACCACGAGCAGCTCCTCTAGCTATTCCCGATAGAGCCTTAGACTCAGGGTTCACCTCGAGTTGTTACAGGCACTACTTCAACTGCCGTAGAGCCCACGCCAACTGTTGAGATCAAGTCCATACCATCTCCAGTATGCCAGCACTAGCAGCATCTACATTACAGGTTGATTCTATTATCTTTGTTGTTGTTTTTCAGGCACTATTACGAAGGGTGGCTATGGCGGAGTCTAGGCTATAGGATTTAGTAGCACAGGTCAAACTTTAGGACAGCCAGACCATACAGGACTTAGAGGAAAAGATGAAGGAATTCACCCGTGCATTGGTTGATGAAAGGGTTAGAGCGGTGGATGCCCGAGTTGATGCATTTGAGGTGAGAGTCCAGTAGAGGCTTAAGGGTGCTTGGCCTGCTGACATGAGCGTAGTGACACAAGAGCTGGTCCAATTTAAGGCCGACTTATTGCAGATGTTAGCATCCCCTGTTGTAGTCCCAGAGATGGCATCGGCGGGTGATGAGGTGTTTGATTAGTTAGCTAACTGCCTATATGCCTATGGGAAGAGGCCCTTCAAGCATGACAACCCAGAGATGAGCTAGAAGAGGCCTAGACCTGATGACCCAGCAGTCTTAGTGGAGGAGTCAATACAAGAGGAGGTGGTGCAGGAGTCAATCCTGTTGGCAGCCATATACAGAGATAGGGAGCAGCAGCCTTCAAATGGAGAGGGTAGCTCACGTACAGCTACGACCCAGATTGTTAAGGAGGAGGTCGTGATTCAGGACCCTGCTAACCAGCCAGAGATCGGTGCTTGATGCATCATGATGTTTGACTCCTTTTACCCCAGTTCTTATCTTGTCATTATGGATACTTTGTTTTGTTGTTAGACAATCTTTTTATTATGTTGGTTTTTGGATTTGTTTAAATATTCTTATGTTGGATGTTGTTTTTACTTGTATTTTTTATGTCAGTTTTTGCTTTTTAATGTGTGTATGTGTGTGTATATTCTTGTCTTTATTTTGAGGAAAAAGTATTCTATTTTGGTTGAGCGTGGGAAGTTATGGATTAAGGTGAAGTCTAAGTAGCCTCAAGTCCACTTCCCCTATTTTTTATCCCAAGGTTTTCTTGTTGTGATTCATTTTCCTTGTGGATATTTAATTTTCTATTGAACCGACATGTTTAGGTAGTGTATATAATGTGTAAATTCACAGTAGTATTATCTGTTGGCATATACATAGTCTTTAAATGCTTTTTGAATGATATGAAAAATTAGGTACCCTCAAAAATTTTGAGATTATGATTATTGATGCATGCATTTTGATGATTTGGTGATGTTTGTTCTGATAATGTAAAGATTAGTTGAGGCTTGAAGCATGACCAGTGAGTCTATACTTAATTATGAGTGCAATGTCATATATGTTGTGAGCTTATTTTGCCGCATTCATGCTTCTTGTATGGACTCAGAACTTGCCTTAGTACTCTAAGATTGGTTTGGTGACGTGGTTGATTTGGAAAGGATCATAGGCCTTTGTTCTTTTAGTGAAGCCACTTTTAGTCTAAATGACCTACCAAATGAGTGAGTCAACCGCTTGTTCCAAATTTTTGAGCTTCTCATGTACTCTTTTTTTTCTTGACACCTTTCCAACTTAATCTTGTTTAATGAAATACCTTGATATTGGTCCTGGTCTATCCTTGAACATGTGAACCTTGACTGAGGCTAAAAGCCTAAGTTGTAGGTGGCCCTTATAGTGGTAAAGTAATAACAATGAGGTGGTTAGTTGGGAAATAAAGAGGAAAATGAAAACTTATGAGTTCGGGAAGGAAAAAGAAATTAAAAGTGCCTTAAATTGAGGAAAAAAATAGTAAAAATGAGTTCAGAAATAAGGCATGGCTGAAAAGAGAAAGAAAGCACTCGGGAAAAGCTTGAAACAGGAGAATAAGGGTGGATTTAGTGAAAATGGCTGGGTTATGAAGGAAAAAGTGTTGGTAAACATGGTTTAAAGATAGCTTTTAATCACTACTTGCCTAAAATGCCATACCAAAGCCCCCTGAACCTATGTTACAATCCCGCAAGTCCTAAAGTGATCCAAATCCACTTTGTCACCAAGCCGGAAGATATGTATAGAAACAAGCCAATGGTGTTGGTCATTTTGCATGAATTTCAGTTATGAGAGTGAGAATGTTTCCTCAGTCCCTGAATTCTAAATGCTTTTTGAGTAAGTAAGAGGGACTTCTTTTCTGTGAGGGCATTTGCACTACTTGATTAGCATATGGCTATACTAGTGATTATGGATGGTTGATGCTCCTTAGCTTATAATAGTTAGGTTGCTAGATTCATCATCATGTTTGTGTTGTGCTTAGTAGCTTTGCAATCTGGTTTTGAATATGATAGTTGGGTACCTAGATTAGAGTGAATGATGTATATGCCCTTGGTATAGCTACTATGTATATCTCATTGTCTCCGCAGATTGAGTCATCATTTGAGGATAAGCAAAAATTCTAATTTGAGGGTATTGATGTGTTGTCAAAATAAAGCACATTTGATGCCTAAAATAGGGATTTTGTGCTTCTCATTTGGTGGACGATCCTAGATCTAGTATGAATAAGTTTGTTATGGGGGTCTCCGACTTGGTGAGTGAAGAATGTCGACCTGCCTTGATAAATAGTGACATGGACTTGTCTTTGTTGATGACTTATGCCGAGCAAATGGAGGATGAAAAGTTGAGGAAGATGAGAGGTCATGAGGCCAAAAGAGCCCGTCTTGGGGTAAGTTCCAAAGGGTTGGCTGGTTCCATCAAAGCTAAAGGTCTCATCATGCTACTAATAGGGAGTTTACCGATGACTTCCCTTGGCCTCAAAGTGTTGGTGTTGTGGCTCTTATTGATGTGTGTCCTACATGTAGGAAGACTCATAGGGGCCCGTGTTTGAAGGGTTCTAATGCATGTTTTGATTTTGGGGAGCTCGGTCACAAAAGGGTGCATTGTCCAAGAGACTATGGGAAGGGTCGGGGTGCAAATGCGGTTCCATTGGATAGAGGTGGTCCTCAAGGTGGTGCCCCAAGTCACAATCAATTTTATGCTCTACATGGGAGGTAAGGGGATGGTGAGATTCCTAATGTTATTATCGGTATGTTGAAAATCTTTGATCTTGATGTGTATATTTGATTGATCTGGGTGCCACTCTTTCCTTTGTTACCCTTTTTGTTGCTAAAAAGTTCCATGTTGACCCCGAGTTCTTGGATGAGTCATATGATGTGTCTACTCCTATTGGTGCCTCTATTGTTGCTAGAAACGTTTATTGTTGTCCTATTTGCATTTTGCATAAGTTGTTGCCTTGTGATCTCGTTGAATTAGACATTGTAGATTTTGATATCATTCTTGGGATGGATTTGTTGCATGCCTACTATGCTTCTATTGATTGTAGAACTCATACGATCAAGTTTCAATTCCCTAATGAACCCGTCCTTGAGTGGGAAAGTCAAGATGTGGTGGTCAAGGGTAGATTCATTTCTTGCATTAATGCTCGTAAGTTGATCTCTAAGGGGTGTCTTTACCATCTAGTGAGGATTAAAGATGTGGAGTCCAAAGTCCCTTCCATAGAGTTTGTTTCGATTGTAAATGAGTTTCTTGATGTCTTCCCGAAAGACCTTCTCGGTGTTCCTCCGAAAGGGAAATAGAATTGGGTATAAACCTCCTCCCCGATACTCAAGCTATCTCTATTGCCCCTTATCATAAGGCCCTGATGGAGTTGAAGAAATTAAAAGAGCAATTGAGGGATTTATTGGAGAAGGGATTTATTAGGCCTAGCTAATCACCTTGGGGTGCTCCGGTGTTGTTTATGAAGAAGAAGGATGGTCATTTAGAATGTGCATTGGCTATGGGCAACTCAATAGGGTCACCATTAAGAATAGGTATCCTCTTCCAAGGAATGATGATTTGTTAGACCAACTGCAAGGGGCTAGCTTTTTATCAAAGATTGATCTTCGGTCCGGGTATCATCAAGTGAAGGTGAGGGAGTGTGATATTCCCAAGACGGCCTTCCAGACTAGATATGGGCACTACGAGTTCGTTGTGATGTCTTTTGGGTTGACCAGTGCACCGTCCATCTTCATGGACCTAATTATTAGGGTCTTCAAACCCTACCTTGATTCCTTTGTTGTGGTCATCATTGATGATATATTGATCTATTCACATAGTAGGGAGGAGCATATAGGGCATTTGAGGGTTGTGTTGTAAAGATTGAGGGAGGAGAAATTGTATGCCAAATATGTCAAGTGTGAATTTTGGTTGAAGGAGGTTGCATTCTTGGGTCATGTGGTGTCATGGGTTGGTATTAAGGTGGATCCTAAGAAGACCGATGTGATTAGAAATTAGCCTAGACCATTGACCTCGTAGGATATTAGGAGTTTCTTAGGCCTAGTGGGTTATTATAGAAGGTTCGTGAAGGGGTTCTCCTCAACTTCTTCCCCTATGACAAAATTGACTCAAAAGAAGGTTAAGTTTTTGTGGACCGATGAGTATGAGAGGAGCTTTCAAACATTGAAAGACAAGCTTGTGTCTGCTCCTATATTGTCACTACCGGATGGGCTTGAGGGATTTGTGGTGTATTGTGATATATCTTGGGTTGGTTTTGGTTGTATGTTGATGCAAAATGGTAAGGGCATAGCTTATGCTTCTGGACAACTCAAGGTGCGTGAAAGGAACTACCCTACCCATGATCTAGAGTTAGCCGCCGTTGTGTTTGCATTAAAGATTTCGCGTCACCACTTGTATGGGGTGCATGTTGATGTGTTCACCGATCACAAGAGCCTCCAATATGTCTTGACTCAAAAATATCTCAACTTGAGGTGAAGAAGATGGTTAGAACTTCTTAAAGATTATGATACGAGTGTGCATTATCATCCGGGTAATGCAAATATTATGGCGGATGCTTTGAGTTCGGTATCCATGGGTAGCCTAGCTCATGTTAATAGTAGTGGTAAGGAAATGGCTAGGGAAGTGCATCAATTAGCTAGATTAGGGGTTAGGTTGGAAGAGGTTGGTGATGATGGGATTAGGTTTGAAGAGGTTGGTGATGATGGTGGTGTTGTTGATAATGGGTCTAAGTCTTCATTGGTTGATGAGGTGATAGAAAAAACAAGATCTTGACTCCTCCTTGCTTGAATTGAAGGCCTTGGTGAAAGAGGGCAAAGTAAAGGTTTTCTCCCAAGGGGGAGATGGTGCCCTTAGGTACCAAGGTAGGTTATATGTGCCTTGTGTTGATGGTTTGAGGGAGAAGATCCTTGATGAAGCCCATAATTCTTCTTATTCTGTCCACCCTGGTTCCACTAAAATGTATAGAGACTTAAGGGATGTGTATTGGTGGGGAGGCATGAAGAGGGATATTGCCAAAATCATTTTCAATTGATAGTTGTCAACAAGTCAAAGCTGAACATCAAAGGATGGGTGGGCTAATCCAAGACATAGAGATTCCAACTTGGAAGTGAGAGGTGATTAATATAGAATTTGTGGTTGGGTTGCCCAAGACTAGAAAAGGTTTTGATACCATTTGGGTTGTGGCCTATAGGATGACGAAATTGGATCATTTGGAGTTGAGGGGTAGTTGGGATGACCATCTTCCATTGATTGAGTTTGTCTACAACAATAGCTATCACTCTAGCATCGGTATGGCTCCTTTTGAGGCTCTTTATGGGAGATGTTGTAGATCACCGATTGGGTGGTTTGAGGCTGGTGAAATAGCTTTGTTGGGACAAGATCTAGTTATGGATGCTCTTGATAATGTTAGGATGATTAGGAAAAGGTTGAAAACAACCCAAAGTCGTCAAAATTCCTATGTCGATGTCAGAATAAGAGACCTTGAATTCAAAGTGGTTGATTGGGTCTATTTGAAAGTTTCTCCAATGAAAGGTGTAGTCCATTTTGGTAAAAAAGGAAAGTTGAGTCCAAGGTATGTTGGTCCTTGTGAGGTGATAAAGAGGGTTGGCAAGGTAGCTTATGAGTTGAAGTTGCCTAGTGAAATGAATTTGGTCCACCCGGTGTTCCATGTCTCTATGTTGAGAAAGTGTTGGTGACCCTAATGCCATTATGCCTCTTAATATTGTGGGTGTTGTTGAGGATAACTTGACTTATAAAGAGGTTCTAGTTTAGATTTTTGATAGGTAAGTGAAGAGCTTGAGGAACAAGGAGGTGGCATTCATTAAGGTCCTCTAGAGGAACCAACAAATCGAATGTACTACTTGGGAGGCCGAAGCAGACATGCAAAACCAGTGTCTTTATCTCTTCCACTCTACGTAAGCCTAAGGTACTAAATCTATGTCCCCTATGTGATTTCATGTCTTATGTTTCAGCCCCTATGTCATTCATATGCATTCATGTTTAAGTTAACAGATTTATGATGATTTTGTACATATGTTGAGGTTTTGAAAATGGTGTTTAAATGTAATGTTGCATTCTTGTGGGGCTGATTGGTTCATGATTTCTCTTGTCTTTTACATCTCTTTTATATTCGGGGACGAATGTTCCAAAGGGAGAGATATTGAAACTACCCCAAAAAGTGCCCGAAAATGTGTTGCGAAAGTGCCCGAAATTTTAAATTTCATATATCTCAAAATCCGTGTATGATATCAAAAATCTGACTTCATGTTCTTTTTTAGGGGTCAAAATTAGGGGGAAAAGGGTCTAACCCCGATTTAAGAGCAACCGTAGAAAAATTTGAAAATCGAAAAAATGTGATTTCCAGAGACGATTCGCGCCCCTGGTGCGACGCGCCAAGGGTGAGCTCCTATACATTTTTGCATCCAGTTTTTCTATCTCGGTCCAAGATTTTTGAGCCTAAATGTTCCCAAACATGTTTTTACCTATGCTTAGTATATTTCACCCTTATATCATCCTAAACATTCCCCAATATCTTCTCAAACACTTAGCCATATTTTTCACTCCCAAATTCAAGTCTCAAAACCCTCATCCGAAATTAAGGATTTTCTTCAAGCTTCAAGTCTCCATTTTCAATCTTCATCAAGAGCTTCTTCAAAACTAAGGTATATAGGTTTAGCCATTGGGTCCTTGCACCCACGGTGCCCTAATCTCTTTTTCGCTCAATTTACGTGATTAAAGATTTTTTAATTGGGAATACTAGTATGAATATGTCTATGAACTATGCTAAAGTTATGTAAGGTTGTGAATATTTTGCTATGTTTTGAGCTATAAATCTTACATCTATTATAAGAATTGAAGAGGGGTTTTGATGTATATTGCTTGAGGGTGTTGCAAGGTGTTTATTGATGGTTTTACAATGGATTTTCTTGCATGATTTCCACTCCATACTTCATGATTTTATACTAGCATTTCACATGCTCTAAGTGGATAAAATATCCGGATATGGTTTCGTGAGGAATTGAAGGTCCAAAGCATGAGATATGATATGAATGATTTTATGATGATGAAATAAACTTATTATATGATGAATTTTATATAAAGTGTTCCATTAGACCATGCCCAATCCGAGGAGACCAAGAGTCTGGGTAACCTAGATGGGGGTTCATACTCATCAACCTAGTGAGGGGTTTGTACTTGACCACTAGGGTGATGGGGTGGCATCATTGATGTGCTATCAAAATACAGCATATTTGATGCCCAAAACAAGGGATTTTGTTAGTTCTTAATGTGACTTTTTATGGTTCTTATGTATTTTTGTGTTGTTTTTGCAGAAAGATAGGCTGGCATGATTTTGAAGAAAAGTTGCAGATTTTGTTGAATCCTAGGACATATGAGATCACCTATGAGTCATAGCCCAAGCTATGAGTCGTAGGGTGTGTTGTAGCAAGAAACAGAGACCAATAAAATCAGAAATCTGCTAAGCGGAGCTCACCCCTACGAGGCCACCTTATGAGTCGTAAGTCTCACTTTGACTCGTATAGATGGACTCATAGCAAGAATCAGAGAGCCAAAATGTTAGACCAAATACTGAAGGCCTAGACTATAAGAGGAACATATGAGTCATAGCCCAAGCGATGACTCATACCAGTGATTCGTACCAATGAGTCCAAGATGCCAAGAACTTGATACGAGACCTCGACTACAACTCGCAAGTCACCCTATGAGTCATACCTGCGAGACATACCTACTGCCAGCTATTTTTTCTGTTTTATTTATAGTGTTTATTTGTAAACACTATAAATACATTGAGTTAGGGTTTCATTGGATATATATCAGATTCCAGACTTTAGAACATAGAACTTGCCTTTGAATATTCTCTGAAAAATATTTTAGGTTTTTAGCTTAGATTATCTTTTTCTCTTGAAAAAACAATTTTGGGGATTGTAATCCTTGGGGATAGTAGTCCTTGCTTTGTGCTTATTATCAATCTATCAAGCTCTAGGTTTGTAACTTGTGGTGTCTACACTCTTTATTTTCTTGGTAAAACTCTCAACCATGTCTTGTATTTACTTTCTTTTTTGTTTTACCTTAGCCATGAGTAGCTAACCATCCACAACTTGGGGTTGTGGGAACCATGGGTAGTTGACTTGGTATGACCTAGGTTTATTGCATTTCTATGATTGGGGTTTTGCATGTATTATCTATTTCTCTTCATATTGATTGTTGTTTGGTGGTGGCCAACACCAAACCCTGCCTACATGATCCCGACCAAGGTAGTGACGAATAGGAAAAGGGAAATAGATGACAGGATTCGACTGATGTGTTCTCATCTAATCAACCAAACCTGACCAAAGGGAGATTGACTAGGATAATAGGTAACGGTTAGTTGGCACACCATGGTGGCCGACCAAGCACCATGGTGAAATTCGACCTTCACGTTCACAAAAGGGCCGAAAGAACCTAAGTTATCGTCCTGTATGTGAATCTCCAATTGTAGTTATGTTATCTAGGGTAATCAAGTCAACGAACCATGGGGAACACAATTCCCAAGTTGTCCCTAAAATTGAGTATTTTCTCGCGTCATAGTTTAGTGTATATTTTAATTTGTTCTTGAATCACAAACCCCCTCCCCCTATTTAGAGATTTTAGTTATTAATACTCGAAATGATTAATAGTGAAGTCTTGTAGTCAAGCCCTATATTCCCTGTGGATTCGACCCTAACCTTCGGTTAGGTTAATTACTGACAATGACTGCTTTCTTATTGGAGCATGAACATCAGATCAATCATCATCAACCTAGATAGGGGTTTGTACTCATCCACCTAGTGAAGAGTTTGTACCTCACCACCTAAGTGATGGGGTGGCATCATCACCAACCTACCAAAGGGGTTTATACTTTGGAAAGCTAGATCGGTCTCTTCTATACATATGATATCCTATATGAGCATGAATTACTTAAGCATGTTTTACTTATGCATTGATCATACATGTCATATTGTTATAATACGCCTATTACCTATTGTTATGCAGTGTCATTAAGGTTCCTATCTCCTGTTGCATTACATCCTACATATTTAGTACATTCAAACGTACTAACGCATACTCTTACCTACATGATATCACCATATAGGAACCGGTGCCAAGTTGATCATCCTCCTCCTCCACGTGGCTAGTTTGGCAGTGCTCAAGTTAGTTGGTGAGTCCTTATGTTTCTCCTATTATGTATTGGGATATTCTTCATTATGTTCTATTTTGACTATGAGGGTGAGCCCGGTTGCTTTGTCTTTGCCCCTGCTCTTATTTATGTATTAGAGATGCTTGTTGGACATATTATGTATCTATGATATGAGTTTGACTCTTGTCTCTTGATTATGATGTTTTGCAAGCTTTCCCCCTAGCCCCTTATCCCTATTCTTACTCTTATGTCTTTTATATGCTTCCGCGACCAATGATGTGTAATGATAAGTTAAGAGGCTTGCTTGGGGTTCCTTCGGGTTCCCCATTCGTCGTGTCACGTCAAGGCTCTAGGCTTGGGTCGTGACACCTTTACAGGTCGTGTACCACTACAAGTCATAAAAAGGTATTGTAGAAGCGAAGTCCAAAATTCCAGCAGTTGATTACGAGACCCCAACTACGAGCCGTAGAAGACATTATGGGTCATAAAGTGCTTTCATGGAGTTTGTCGACTAGTTCTCCTAATTTGCTAGGACTTGTCTTTAGTTATTACAAATAGGTTTTTTTAGGGTACTTTTCATAAGTTCTCGTCAGTTTACATAGCTCAAAGAACTCAATATTCTTAGAGAGAAAATTGTGAGAGTGCCTTTAAGAACACTTGTGGTTTAATTCAATATTCAAGCTTGTGATTTTCATTGACTTTGGATATTCTTATTCTTAATTCAATTATATAAGTATTTAATTATCTCTTCTAAATTCATACTCTCTTCATCTACCCATAGCATGAGTAGTTAAATCCACAACTAGGATTGTGGGAGCCATGAAGAACTAACAAAGTAAAATTGGATAATTCATAATTCTTGGAAGGTGTATATGCATGAATTAATTAATTCTCTTCGTTTTGCATGTTTTCTAGTGGTGGCCAACATTAGAACTCACCCATAGTGTCACTGACTGGACCAAGGTAGTAATGAATAGGAAAAGAGATTAATTAATAAGATTTGATTGATGTGTTCTTATCTGATCAACCAAACTGGGCCAAAGGGAGGTTGTACTGGGACTAATAGGTAATGGTTAGTAATGCACACTATGGAGATGGGCCAAGTCTCATAGTGAAAATTGCCTCTAACCTTTGACCAAAGGGCATCATGAACTTAAATTATTGTCCCGCATGTTATACACTAGACATGAATTAGGTTATCCAAGGGATACTGAGTTGGGGAATTATAGGGAACACAATACCCTAGTTGCTCTCTATTATTGATTTTTCTCTCGTGATAGTTTAATTGGTTATTGCAAACCCACCGCTTTGGGGAATTGAGTCGGTTAACTACTCGAATGCATATTGATAAATTTGTCTTGAGTCTGCGTATTTCATATGGGATCGACCTTAAACTTTGTTGGGTTCTATATCTTGACAGCTACCGCTTTATCCATTAAAAAGGATGTCTAACTTGGGCGACATTAGATACCAGAGTAGATTGTGTGTTCCAAATGTTTATGGTGTTCGAAATAGAATTATGGTTGAAGCCATTAGCTTTGGATATTCCATTCATCCTGGCTCTATCAAGATGTACCACAACTTGAGGGACGTCTATTGGTGGAGCCAAATGAAGAGGGACATTGTTGATTTTGCTTCCAAGTGTTCGAATTGTCAACAAGTTAAAATTGAGCATCAAAGACCATGTGGATTGGCTCAGAACATTGAAATTCCTGAATGGAAATAGGTGATGATCAACATGTATTTCATTACTGGTCTACTGAGGTCTCGAAGGCAACATAATTCGATATGGGTGATTGTGGATAAGATGACTAAATCAGCTCACTTCGTAGCGTTTAAGATGACCGACACCGTAGAAGAGTATGCCAAGTTGTACATCCATGAGATTGTGAGGTTGCATGGAGTTTCCTTTTCCATCATCTTGGATAGAGGAGCTCAATTCACATCACAATTTTGGAGATCTTTTCAGAAAAGGATTGGGTACTAAGGTGAATCTGAGCACTGCCTTTCATCCTTTGATAGATGGCTAGGCACAGCGTACTATTCAGACCTTGGAGGATATGTTGAGGGCTTGTGTCCTTGACTTTAAGGGAAATTGGGATGACCATTTACCTCTAATCAAATTTCATATAACAATAGTTATCATGCAAGTATAAAGGTGGCCCACTATGAGGCCTTGTATTGGAGAAGATCTAGATCACCAATTGGGTGGTTCGAGGTTGGAGAAGCTGCATTGATAGGACCTGATCTTGTCTATCATTCTACGGAGAAGATGAAGATTATTAGAGAAAGGTTGAGGATTGCACAAAGCCACCAGAAATCTTATACTAGCGTGACACGAAGAGACTTAGATTTGAAAGTGTCACCCATGAAGGGTGTCATAAGATTTAGGAAAAAAGGGAAGTCAAGTCCTCGTTATATTAGCCCCTATCAGATTTTGAAGAGGATTGGGAAGGTTGCTTATGAGTTAGAGTTACCTTATGAGCTAGACGTGATTCATTCGGTCTTTCACGTCTCAATGTTAAAGAAATGCTTAGGAGATCCTTCATTGGTAATCCCTATTGAGAGTATTGGAGTGAAGGATAGTTTGTCCTATGAGGAGGTTCCAATCCAAATCCTTGACCATTAGGTTCAAAAATTGATAAACAAAGAGATAGCCTCAGTAAATTCCTATGGAGAAACAAATTCATTGAAGAAGTCATGCGAGAAGCTGAGGAAGATATGAAAGCTAAATAGCTACATTTATTTATGCCTGATGATGAGAATGTTGAAGGTAATGTCCTTAGCTTTGATTTGAATTGAATTGTCTATCCCTGAGTTGACTTGCTTATTCTTGAGTCTAAATAGAGATTATTTAGATTATTGATTGGTCGATGGTTTGATTGGTTTGTCAGGTCAATGGTTTGTTGGTTGACTGGCCGACGAGAGGAGTCTTGATTGTTATTCATGCCTTAATGTCCACCTTTACTCTTCATTCAAGGATGAATGATTCCAAGGGGAAGATAATGTAACACCGGTTAAATTATTAAAATACCCCTAGATGAGAGATGCTCGCGTAACGTATCTTCCCAAATTTTGATGGTAAATTTTTTAGCATTGAAATGCTATCAGCACAAAAAATTATGTGGGGAAATGGTCTTAATTGATTTTTAGAGCAACCGGATCAAAAGATAATTTTTTAATACAAAAACTCAATTCCAGAAAAGTTCATGATGTGTCCGCGTTGCGGACTTGTTGTAGATTTGCTAACTGGGGTTATAATATTTTCTATGGATTAGAAGATCGAGCAAAAATATTTTGGAAAAAAATACACAGCTACGCAACACGTCCGCATCACAGACCTGGTCCCCTAACCTGTTCCACCAAAGTTCAAAATTTTAAATCTTTTAAGAGGCATTCCAGACATTTTGCAGCCCCTTCTAAACTTAATTCACGACCAATATAGGTCATTTTTGGCCTAAAAAGGGTTTCAAATCCATTCCTAAGTCCTTACTACGTACTAACTAATAAACTAGGGCTAAGAAGAGGAGGAGAGAGCAAGAGATTCAAGCAATTTGAGAAAAAACCCTTGGGAATTGATTGTCAAACTTCTTACCAAATATGTAAGACTAAACTAAAACATGGGAATATTTTTCCATGTGCCCCTATTGATGGTAGTAGGGAAATTGTGAAAGTGTTGACCTCTATACATGTTTCTCATGAATGTTTTCTTGTAAATTATATATATTCTATATATTTTTTTATGTTGATGATCATCATAAACTTGTTTTTCTGTTTAAATATTTTTCATGAGCTATTTCATAAAACCCTACATATTATTTTCATAAAAGAATGCATGAATGAACCTAGAGATTGAGTCTAGAGTCTTGATTTGAGAATATTTTTTGTGATTGTGTTGTGAACATGATGATAAGTTGATAGAACTTGATGGTCCTAAGATCCCCCATAATTAAGCTCTAAAGATTGGTCTAATTGATGATCCTCTTAATGACTGGTCTAAACTCCTTTGAAAGATATGATTGAGAATTGAGTTGATCAGATGATTGATAGGTCAAGATGGGGTGACCCAACCCTACTCATATTGGGATAGGGTTGGTATATGATTTTTCAAGCCCATTTAGAACCTCGGCTTACAAGCTCGACCCAACTAAGGCCTTGGCCCTTGAGGCTTGACAAAGGTGGGGTTGGGGTCAGCCCATGGGCCAAAACAATTATTTAATTTGAATTAAAATAACTAAAGTCATAAGGCCTGATTGTTTTTTAGTTTACAAGTTTATTTTTTCGAATTTTCTTTACTTATTTATTTGATAAAAAAGATTATTATTTTTTTAATCATAGGATGACTCAAGTGTGATCATTGTTTGATATATTTAATTTGAAAATCTTCTCATTTCTTGATGTTATATATTTCAGATATGATATCAATTATAATTAAAAACACCGCTAATCATATGTATAATGCATATTAAAATTGTATTTATTATGTTTTTTCATATAATTTTGTTAGGCATGTCGAAAAATTAATATGTTGACGAAATTTCAAGTTTAAATTTAGATTAAACGGAAAAAAATATTTTTTCAAAAAGAGAAGGGTTGGCCTGCCCCAACCCGGGGCCCTACTAGGGTTGGGTTGGGCCGGCCATTTCAAGGCCCTTCCAAATGAATGGCCAGCCCGTCCCAGCCTTCCGAATTCCTTGGCCCGCGAGGCTTGGACTGGATGGGGCTGGGTGGCCCATTTTGACAATTATAATAACAACAACAGGAATAATAACAACAATAATAACAACAATAACAACAACAAAAATAATAACAACAACAATAACAACAACAACAATAACAAT
>JAOTQR010080025.1:0-10145 GCA_025774065.1 Solanum ossicruentum
AGCCTCATTCCCAAGCATCCTAATCTCTCCATAATTCGACATTGGGATAGCTTTTGAATCCTTTCAAATTCGTACGTATAATCAAGCGTATTAAACTACAGGTGGCCTGAATTCTCATGTAACCTGAGATATATAGGAAACCCAAAACCAGGGTCCGGCCATAATTTCTCAAAGTCTATTCCAAGAGCTTTGTGGTCGGCTAAAAAATTGAGTTAGTCAAAGTTTCTTTGACCATGATCTCTTTCATCGATCGCACCCAAACAAAGGGACAGCTGTTGACACCTAATTTTTACCATCCACAGTGTCAATTTAGTCATCGAGTCTTGTTTATATTTTAAACAATTATTTAAAAAAAATTTAATCCGGGAGCGTGTGGGTCACGCGCACCCAAATCCTCAAAATCTCCTCCTCCTTCACAGACCATGGGTATTTTTTCCTTCTTCTTATTCCTCAACGTTCATCTCCTTCACCTGCTTCTTCTTCCTCATTTTCCCATTTCCCTTTTCCCCTTCCAAAACCCAGAAACCAGAGAACCAAAAAACCAAAACCCAGAAAACCAATGACCAAATCTCCTTTCTCCCCAACGTTCCTCGACAACCAACCGACACACCTCAACATTCTCCTCCCAAAATTCACATCTCAATCCCTCAATCAACGGTAAGCTTTCAATCTGTTGAAGATTTGGGATCAAATCTCAGAGATTTTCTTGTCCCCAAAGATCAAATTTGAGTTTTGAATTCAAATGGATCCTCAAAATCCCTAATTTACCAATCTAATTTCCCCCATTTTCGTCCTAATTTCTACCTATATAATCCCTCTTTTCTTAGTTTTAAGGCAGCCGTTCAGAATCTGAAAAAACCCTAGCCGCAGTCATCTTCGAAAAACCCCTAAGAATCTTGAATCATCAGAACCTAAAAATCTAAGTGATTCTTGAGTCATTCTTGACTTCTAAAATGTTATTGCATTTGATTTTGCTCTAACAAATCATTTCCAGTGATTGAGTAGTTTTCAAGAGTCTCGAAGTTGAGGATCCTTGGTCTTGAATTGGTTTAGGCAGTTCAGAGGCTCGCAATGGTGTGAATTCAAAGCCTCGTCGAGCTCGTCATCCCAGTTTGCTGCCCCGAAAAAGGTGATTCTCTAATCTCATTTTTCGTTCGAAGTTTTATAACTGTGTTTGAATGTGAAGTTTGAAGGTGTGTCAAAAACTTTCCTGTTTGTATCTAGCTCAAATCTGACTAGAAAATGCCCATTTGTGGCAAGTAGATGTTATGTTATTGTCGTCGCTGGTTATTAAGACGTTTTGGGACTATTGTCGTGATGTCGCTAGCTGTTACTTTGTCTTAGAGTAAACAATGTCAGTGGTGGTTCTACTTCATTTCTGGTTTAGAGTCCTAAGCATGTCTTTTATGAGTTCGCAATTGAGTAAATGTTGCATTTCAAGGTTTTCATTAGTTCATTTGTGTCGACGACGAAGGTATGAGCTCATCAAACCTCCCTTAACCTATAATTACAAACCCTGTTTCAGTTTCGTTGAGCTATCTGTTTGTCATGATGGTGTTTAGATGTTGAAGTTTTCTATTTCTACTGAGTATGTTGATCATTGCTGCATACGTAGTTGTAAGTTCATATTAAGGTCAAAAATTCTCTGCTTTAGGAGTTTTGCTTTCGTTCAGTCTAAAATCTGACTTGTTAGGTTCGAAGATGCATTCATGATACTGTTATTCCGTATGCATTTCTCTGCTAGTTTATTCTTGAGACTCTGCAAACTATATATCTCTATCATCTATAACTCATTTCTCTTTGGGCTTGAATAAAGAACTCGAAGTAGTCTGTAGTTGTAGTACCTTCCCTTGGCTGCATGTTTGCCTATTTTGCTCTTGAAATTACAGTGATAAACTTTATATTGTGTATCGAGCTCTATGTTTTCATCCTCAAACCTGTCCAGATCGGGTCATTCTAAGTGTTGGCTTTAATTTCATGTTTAAATATAAACATGTTTCATCTGCCCACTGTCCATGTCTAGTTTCGGGTTTAAGATTGCGGTGAGTTTCTTTATTGTTTAAACTAGAAGTATAGGAATCCAATTTGTGTGTGTTAATGATATCTCATGAATAACATATTGTATGTTTGTCGTATGTTTGCTGCAATTTAGTTTACTGCATGTTTGTTATTTAGTTTTGTGTTAATGACATCACAAGCCAATGATTAGTTTGTTACATCTGTATGTTAATGATGTGTTTTGCTGCAACCATCTCCTCCTGTTCATTACCTTGACCAGCTTTTCAAGATTAGCTTATGTTTATTTCTTTATTGACACCCGAGGACATCTTGCCTCGATGGTTGTCCCTAAATTTACAAATTTTTCACATATGCTGTAGTTCCTTTCAAGGTTATCTATTTTCTATGCTTATGGCATGATGTATCCTTGAATCCTTTACTAATCCTTATTTTATTTCTTTGCATGAACAATGTTTCGAGTCATTTTGAACTCCTCATCCTGCATCTCTTGGGCCATGGAGGCCCAAACTTCCTTTCGAGTCAGCGCAATCTATCGTAGATACGACAAGAAAATGGATCAAGACACTTTGGATGAACAACACAAGGAAATGGGCTAAGCAAGCCTAATCCTTTCTTTTAATTCCCTTTACTTGTTATTTCATTTACTAACTCTGACATTTTATTTGTTTTGGTTTCAATCTAATTCAATTCCTCAGCAATGTCAAAACCATTTATGTTATTTTTTTTTCTTTTTCTTTTTTTAAAAAAAAGGTATTTTGCATTAAAACAAAAAAATAATAAAAAGGGAAAAATAAATAAAAAATAAAAATAAAAAATGTGATTTTATTGTGTTAGTTCAATTTTAAACTTAGTCAATTTTCCAAGTTTAGTCAAATCTTTGCAAGTTGAGTCAAAATCTTTCAAAAATTAAGTCAATCTTAAAGTCAATCAACTTTTTTCAAGTCAAAATAAAGTTAGTCAAATTACCTAATGTTCGGATAACCGCATTTAGCGGCCATTTCGAGTGCGTAAAACCTTTTTGAAGTGGAAATGTGAACCTAAACCTATTCTCTGGAATTTAAAAGATGTTTCTGTTAGGTCTTTTAAAATATTTAATGGTTTCCTAATTATCCGCAAAATTAGGTGGCGACTCTGTTTTTTTTCTTGAATTTTGAGAATTTTTTTTCTCAAATTAATTGAGTTTAAATCGGTTTTTGATCTTCAAATTTCTTTTTCAAAATAAAAGCCATTTTTTGGCATAACAATGATTTGATGTTGAGATATTTTTTGGTGATGTTATAATGCTGAGGTTTTTGCCAGCGATTATTGCATAAGCATTGCATTTCACCCTTGGATATTATTGCATAGCATGGTGTTATACTTATGATTGATTGTACTATCATTTTTAGCTTGTGCTTTGGAATTGTGATATGGTGAAATACCATCTTTATTATGTATTATGTATTGCTAGGTTGGAATAACTTTCTGTATAGGTTGTAGTCGTGGAGATTGATTGGGATGAAAGGAGTTTGTGTATTCTATTAGACATTCCTTTATTTTGTTAGTTGACTTGCTGAGCACCGCGTGGTATTTGGTATTCACCACTTGCTTCTACACTTATGTAGGTTGTGAGCCCGAACAGTGAATGGTATTTTCCTTGATCCTCCAAGGCTTCCCAGGAGACATATAGAGATAGTTGTTGACATCTGGCTGACGCTCTTATTCATATTTCTTTTGTAATTGTTCTATTCGAGAAGAAGGACAATTTGGACTTGTATTTTTTTGATTTTCTGTATTGTTAGTGGCTTATACGTGTGACAACAAAATCCTTGGGAGGTATTTAAGTTTATGAAAATTCTCAGGTTTAGTTATCTACTCTAGTTAATTCCTTCCGCACGATATGTTAGTTATCCTTTTGGGTGACTTGCTCTAGTGAGATTTAGCAAGTGTCATCACGCCAATTTTTGGGTCATGAAAGTTGGTATCAGAGCCCTAGGTCATAAGTCTCACATGTGTACGATCCAAGTCTAAATAGAGTCTTGAGGATCGATACGGAGACGTCTGTACTTATCTTTAAGAGGCTATGAAGATTGTTAGGAAACTTGTTTTAATTCATCCTCTCTTATCGTACGTGGTTATTTTCGTTAGTAATGAGTGGTGCCTATGTTCTCTTGATAGATGACAAGGATTAGGGCTACTACTACTGCTGGTAGAGGTGAGGCTTCTACCGAGACAATTGTTGAGACCCCAGTTAGAGGTAGAGGGAGGGGTCGAGCTAGAGGTCGTGCTCGTGGAGTGGTGTCAGTGACAGGGCATGCCCGAGGAGTAGCACCAGTTAGAGGGCAATATAGAAGGGCTTCTTCAGAGCCGCAGATAGAGGTTAATGAGGATCAGGCCCTTCCAGATCCCACAACTACACCTTTACTTCAGGACACTCTGTTAAGGATGATGGGTATGCTCGAAAACCTCACTCAGAGGGGTGGTATGACAGGTAGGCAGCGAATTTCCCAACCGAGAGTGGAAGAAAGCACTTCAGGGCAGCATCACGGTGTAGTTCCTCAGGATCAGGTAGGTCATCCCCCAGTGGTTCCTACACCAGCTATTGGGGAACAAACCGCTCCAGAGGCAATTCTAGCAACAAATGATTAACTTAGTTACAAAAAATTTCAAAAGATTAGACCACCTCAATTTTAGGGTCGTAAGAACGAGGACGCTCATGAATTTCTGACTTTGTGCCATGAGATGCTAGATGCATTAGGGTTGGTTGATCAGGGTGGTGTTCGTTTTGTGGCACTTCAGCTTCGTGGACCAGCCAGGGAGTGGTGGAGGACTTATGTAGCATCTAGACCAGCTGGATCCCCTCCAGTAGATTGGGCTATGTTCTTTAATGCTTTTAAGGAGCGCTTCATTCCTTGGAGTGTGCGAGAAGAGATTCGATTTAGGTTTGAGGAGTTAAGGTAGGGAGGTATGAAGCTCGTTTTTGTCAGTTATCCCGACATGCCTTAACTATGATTCCAAATGAGGGGGAGAGAGTCCGTAGATTTGTGAGAGGTTTGAACTTCTTGATTAGATCCTATGTATTCAGAGCAGCTTATGAGGGGGCTTCTTTTCAGTCTATTGTGAGCATTGCTAAGGAGGCAGAGTTGCTGGTTCGAGAAGAGTTCGGAGAGCCTAAGAAGGCTCGTATTACGGGTTAATTTTCTGGTACTTCATCAGGAGGTAGGGATTTTCATAGGAGTGGTGGATCTTTCAAACGACATGGTCCGGTACATGCATCTATGATAGCAGTTGAGGGTGGACAGATGTCTCAAGTGTCCTAGAGTTCTAACCGCGGTGGTCATAGTGATTCTTTCATTGGAAAATCATCCTCTACATCGAGGTCTTATTTTGGGTGTGGGGATCCAGGACATTTGATTCGACAGTGCTCCTTTCAGACTCATTAGGGACCCCATCTTACTAATTCGGCAGCTCTAGTTAGAGATTCGGCTCCACCGGTCAGAGGTCGGGGCAGGCGTCAAATTGCTAGAGGTAGAAGGACTCCAGACAGTAGTACATTGGTTCCACATGGTGGATATCAAGGTGTAGGTCCTATTCGGGGTGGGAGAGGAGCTCAGTGCTATGTGTTTCCTGGAAGACCCAAGGCAGAGGCCTCAGATGCAATTATTACAGGTATTGTTCTAGTCGTTCATCGGCCTGCATTTGTGTTATTTGATCCCGGATCTACCTACTCTTATATGTCTACATACTTTTCATCTGTGTTTGAGTTATTATGTGACCGGATGTTTGTGCCCATGCATGTTTCTAAACCAGTAGGTAAACCTTTAGTGGTGGATCGGGTGTATCAATCCTTTCTTGTTTCTTTGTCTAGGTATGATACTTGGGTAGATATAATTATTCTGGATATGGTAGATTTTTATGTTATCTTGGGGATGGATTGACTTTCTCCCTATCATGTTATCCTTGACTGCTACGCAAAAACTGTGACCTTAGCCATGAACGATGTACTAAAGATTGAGTGGAAGGGTGATAGTGGTTCTTATCCTAGTAAAGTTATCTCCTACATTCATGCCTAGAAATTGATTGATAAGAGGTGTTTTTCCTACTTGGCTTTCATTCAAGATACTAGTATTGAAACACCTTTTATAGAGTCTATCCCTATGGTTAGGAGTTTGTCAATGTGTTTCCCACTGACCTTCTAGGTGTTCCACCCGATAGGGATATTGACTTTCCCATTGACCTAGAGATAGGCACTAAGCCCATCTCCATCCCTTCATATCGAATGGCTCCAGCTGAGTTGAAGGAATTAAATGAGCAACTTCAAGATTTGTTGAGCAAAGGGTTCATTCGTCCTAGTGTGTCACCTTGGGGTGACCCAGTCTTGTTTGTGAAAAAGAAAGATGGGTCTATGAGGATGTGTATAGATTATAGGCAGTTAAATAAGGTAACTGTCAAGAACAAGTACCCTCTTCCCCATATTGATGACTTATTTGATCAGCTTCAGGGAGCGACTGTGTTTTCTAAGATTGACTTAAGGTCTAGTTATCATCAGTTGAGGATTAGGGCATCAGATATTCCTAAGACATTTTTCCGAACACGTTATGGCCACTATGAATTTTTGGTGATGTCCTTTAGGTTGACTAACGCCTTTGCAGCATTCATGGAGTTGATGAATAGGGTGTTCCGTCCGTCCTTAGATTCTTTTGTTATAGTATTCGTCGATGACATCTTGGTGTATTCCAAGACTGAGGCTGACCATGTTAGTCACTTGAGGATAGTGTTATAAAGGTTGAGGGAGGAAAAACTATATGCAAAATTCACCAAGTGTGAGTTTTGGCTTGATTCGGTGGTATTCTTAAGGCATGTGATGTCTAAAGAGGGGATTAGAGTAGATACAACTAAGGTTGAGGCAGTTAAAGGTTGGTCGAGGCCGACTTCAGCTACTGACATTCGTAGTTTGGTTGGGTTAGCTGGGTATTATAGGCGGTTTATTCAGGGTTTTTCTTCCATTGCAGCCCCACTGACTAGATTAACTTAGAAAAATGTATCCTTTCATTGGACCGATGAGTCCGAGGCAAGCTTCCAAAGGCTTAAACCTTGTTGACTTCATCTCCCATTTTGATGCTACCTGAGGCAGGTGTGGACCTCATGATATATTGTGATGCTTCAAGAGTTGGATTGGGCGGTGTATTGATGCAAAAAGGAAAAGTTATTGCCTATGCGTCTAAACAGTTGAAGGTTAATGAGAAAAACTACCCTACTCTTGACTTAGAGTTAGCGGCTGTAGTTTTTGTGCTTAAGCTGTGACATCACTATTTATATGGTGTACATTGTGAGGTCTTTGTTAATCATAGGAGTCTTCAGTATATTTCAGTCAAAAGCATCTAAACTTGAGGAAGTATAGGTGGATGGACTTACTAAAGGACTATGATTTAACCATCCTATATCATCCGGGGAAGGCGAATGTTATGGATGACGCCTTGAGTAGAAAGACTTCTAGCATAGGGAGTCTAGCCACCATCCGAGTGGAGAAGCAACCTTTGGCCAGGGATGTTAAGCGTCTAGCTAATGGCCTAGTCAGGTTACAACTTTCTGATAAGGGCGGTGTACTTGCTTTTCTTAAGGCTCATTCTTCCTTGATGGACCAGATTCGAGAGCATCAGTTTGAGGACGAGAAGTTATGCCTCATCAGAGACAAAGTGACTAGAGGAGAGGCTAAGGAAGCAGTGCTTGATCCTGATGGTGTTTTAAGTATTGGAGGTCGAGTCTATGTGCCTAAGGTAGGTGATTTGTTAGATTGATTCTTGAGGAGGCTCATCGTACTAATTATTCCATTCATCTAGGTGCAGCCAAGATGTATCATGACCCGAGTCAGCACTATTGGTGGTGTGGTATGAAGAAGGACATTTCAGAGTTTGTGGCTAAGTGTTTGACTTGTCAACAGGGTAAGTGTGACACCAGTAACCTGGAAGTGAGTTTCAGAGGATGCCCATTCCTACATAGAAGTGGGAGCGAATCACTATGGATTTTGTGGTGGATTTGCCTACTATAGTGGGCAGCTATAACTCTATCTGGGTAGTCGTAGATCGATTAACTAAGTCTCCCCATTTTATAATTGTCAAGGTTAAGTATACAACAAAGAAGTTAGCTGAGCTTTACATCAATTAGATAGTTAGATTGCATGGTGTGCCCATTTCTATCATTTCTGATCGGGGTTCACTTTTCACTTCACATTTTTGGAGGGCCTTGTAGCATGGTCTAGGTACTCAGCTGGATATGAGCTCAATCTTTCACCCTCAGACAGGTGGATAGTCTAAGTGGACTATTCAGGTGTTGGAGGACATGCTGTAAGCATGTGTGATTGATTTTGGTACCCGTTGCGACCAACACTTGCCTTTAATGGAGTTTGCCTACAATAATAGTTATCACTCTAGTATTCATATGGCTCCATTTGAGGTATTGTATGGTAGACGGTGTAGGTCTCTGATTGGTTGGTTTGATTCTGCTAAAATAGACTCATTAGATACAGACTTTCTAAGAGATGCTATGGAGCACATCCAAATGATTCAGGGTAGATTGTTGACGGCCCAGAGTCGACAAAAGAGTTATACAGATAGGAGGGTCCGAGCCTTAGAGTTTATGGAGGGCGATTACGTTTGGCTCAGAGTATCACCCATGAAGGGTGTGATGCGATTTGGGAAGAAGGGCAAGCTTAGCCCTCTATTTATTGGCCCATTTGAGATTTTGGAGAGAGTTGGAGAGGTTCCCTATAGACTGGCCTTGCCACCTAGCTTATCATCTGTACATCCTGTGTTCCATGTCTCCATGCTCCAAAAGTATGTGCCCGATGAGTCTCATACACTCTCATTCGATTCGATGGCATTGAATCCAGACTTATTGTTTGAGGAGGAGCCTATTGCTATTTTGGATAGACAGGTTTGCAAGCTTAGAAACAACGAGATAGCATCCATGAAGGTACAATGGAAGAACCGTCCAGTTAGAGAGGCGACTTGGGAGATAGAATCAGATATGCGTGCTAAATACCCTAATGTTTTGGAAACTTCAAGTACTCTTCTTTAAATTTATGTTCGAGAATGAACATGATTTTTAGTGGTGCATAATGTAACGACCCCAAAATTTTATCTATTTGAGTTGGAATAGTGTAAGGAGGATTTTCTTTTTTTAAAAAAAATGAATTAGTAGGGGATTAATGGGGCACATTTTATTATTATTATGATCATTCATGCTCCATATATGACTATCTTTATTTCATATCTTCTCAATGGGAAAGTTAGGCCATCTAGTGGGAAAGTTAGGCCATCTTTCTTTTTATTAATTTATTTTTATGTGAGTTTTCCCACTGAATGTTATTCCTATATGCCTTTATAAATAGCAGAACTTTTTTGCTCATTTGAAGCATCGAGACAGGTGAAGAAAACATAAGAAATACACACATACACACATATCATAAATGTTTTAAGAGTTTTATTAGTCGAAGGGGGGCGTTTTATTGTGTAGAGTTTCGGTAATTTTATTCTTGTAAGTTGCTCCTATTTTCTAAATCTTTTATAATAAGATATTTTATATAAATGTGTTTGTTTTCGTATACTTTTAAGTACTTTATTATGAGAATATTATTTTTGACGAGTGATGAATTTATCTTGGTGTATCAAAGTTAAATCGAAAGACCCTACATGTCACTTTATTTACTTGAGTTAGAGATTTAAAGAAGTTGTTGATGAGGAAGTTTTATTTATTCTCTTGCTATTATATGAGGATTTTACTATTTGAGATTATGTTATGTCTTGAGATTTATGTTCTATGTGAAAAGAGTTTATATGGAGTTAAGTTGAGTTGTAATTAGTGATAATTGCTCATAATTTATATATACTGAATATAATATTATTCTATAAGTTATGATGATTAGAATTATATTATTTGGGGGATTTAAGATTAAATCGTAGACTTGAAACTTTAAAAATTAATAACGAAATTTGTTGGTCTTTGGGTCTAGGCTAGACATATAGTAATATGGGTTTTGTGAGTTTTGAAATCTTGTGGTGATAATTTTTTACTAGATCGTGGTGCTATGGATTCCATTCAAAAAGGAAAGGCCAAAGTGTTAGATTGACCGTGATTTGACTAAGGCA